>JANSTR010158695.1:0-10212 GCA_025434805.1 Antipathozoanthus remengesaui
AATGAATAAGCCATTATTATGGAGAGACCAAATAGTACTTGACAACTTGAACCCCCACCCCTCCCCCAGGAAGCACGGAATGTATGCTTGTGATTACATAGGAATAAATTAATAACCCCTTATTATGGAGAACCTAAAAACATGCTATGCTCCCATGGATTGTACAAAATCTTGAATTTCGGGATTCGGCTAAACTATAGGATCTCGTTCAACTGAACAGCACCAACTGTAAAAGTGATTATCTAAAACTGACAAAACCAAGCGAAAATCTTCACACATTACTACAAACCTGTAGGCGTCATTGAGGGTCATAGTTGGGTTTTCCTTCAAAGCTCTCTTCGCGGCCTCCGCAGCTTGCTTCACTTCTCTAGAGGCATCTTCATCAACCTCGTTATTCATCGGCATCTTCATAGCAACAACCGTCGGCTCTCCCGATTGGTCTCTCATCTCGCCACGGAACACTGAGCCAAAAGTTCCCTTCCCGAGGAATCTGCTACGAACCAGGTTACCAGCCTCCACACACAGGTTGGGAGCAATGTCTTCAAATAACTACAAAGCAACAAACGACTCGTTTTTCTAATGTGTGTGACAGTCACCCTGTGGAGGAAAACTAGAAATTCTAAATGAAGAAAGAGGATCTCAGAAGCTGAAATCATAAAACAAAGTATTGCTAGAATTGCCAGTAGCGTGGAAAGCATCTCAGAAGCGCGCAACCTTCCTTGAACCAAACAAGTGCTTCACCCGGAGGTTATGGCAACCAAACGCAAACATCTCAAGTTCGAACTTTCAAAACCCGAAATATAAAAAGCCTCAAAAAAAAGAAGAACTCAAGAAAAGATATGAAACAGCTCATAGCTCAAGAAATATCGAACAGCTGTAAGCTTTGAAACTCCATCTGATTACCATGAATATGGGCCCTATTTAAGAAATTATCCAAGCTTAGCGTGCGTCCAGCCAGTTATGGATGTCCTACCAACACGAGTAAAATCAGTAAAAGTGCAATGCCACACTCATCTAGCTTCTCTAATACTTTCCCAAGTGCATCCACAACTGATAGACGCACAGCTAAAGCCTGGACCATTTCTTTTAGAACATTACCACGCAGTAAAGAAACATATTTATCATATTTAAACATATTTATTTCATTTTCCGCCAGGGTTGCAAAACCGTTGTTCGCCGACCGAGTTGTTTTGGTTCATGTAGTCCATTACTAAACCAAAGTTAAGTTGTTCTCCTTTACTTTAGGTTCATGTAGTCCATTAACTAAACTAAAGTTAGGTTGTTCTCCTTTACTTTAGGTTCACGTAGTCCATTACTAAACCAAAGTTAGGTTGTTCTCCTTCATTTTCGTGTTCATCGATTTCAATTATTTCATTTCCCTAAATACTGACTCCTTTTGAAATTGCTTTGGTATGTTGCGATATAGAGATACGGAAGCACGCTCACATAATACAAAAAGCGCGCGAAAACTGCTAGCTGTGATATAAACAATTATTGATTAGAGGTTCAAACTCACCACATCCGGGGCCACATCGTGTAAAGAGAGCTGACCGTGACGAGGGCACTCCAGGAGCTCAGACGTGTACGAATGCAGCACGCACTCCTCAAACTCGTATGCATACAGTACAACGTCATCCTCGGTCGGCTTCCTGGAGCGGAATGAACCGTACTTACCACCACGTCTGAAGCTGCTGGCACTATCGGTGCTACCTGTCACGTCGGAAGAAAGATTCAAAGTTCAAAAGGTTTGCTTCCAATAAATACCGCTATCTGCCAGACATTTTTGTTCACTTGACTCTGAAGATGAATTCCGCACAAGATATCGAAATGTCAGTCACTACCAACTGCCTTTCTTAGGACTACTCTCACCTGGAAGATCACATCATAACTGATACTGACTCGCCTGGGTTCAGACCATTTATCATCGAAACGTCAGTCACCACCAACAGTCCTTCTCAGGACTACTCTCACCCTGATGATAATACCTACCACCACTGATACTCACTCACTTGGGTTTAGACCATGCACTTGACCCTGCAGCCACAGTTTTAATCATTTACTGCTACTGCTACTGCTACTGCTACTACTACTACTACTACTACTACTACTACTACTACTACTACTACTACTGCTACTGCTACTACTGCTGCTACTACTACTACTGCTGCTACTGCTACTGCTACTGCTACTACTACTACTACTGCTGCTACTGCTACTACTGCTACTGCTACTGCTACTGCTACCACTACTACTACTACTACTACTGCTGCTGCTACTGCTACTATTACTGCTACTACTACTGCTATTGCTACTGCTGCTACTACTACTACTACTACTGCTACTGCTACTATTACTACTAGTACTGCTGTTACTACTACTACTGCTGCTACTGCTACTACTACTGCTACTGCTACTACTGCTACTGCTACTGCTACTGCTACTATTACTGCTACTACTACTGCTACTGCTACTGCTACTATTACTACTGCTACTACTACTGCTACTACTACTGCTATTGCTACTGCTCCTACTATTGCTACTACTGCTACTACTGCTACTGCTACTGCTACTATTACTACTACTACTACTACTACTACTACTACTGCTACTACTGCTACTACTACTACTGCTACTGCTACTGCACTACTACTCTAGTTTTCAAAAATGGAAGTCTTAGTGATGTTAAACCTATTTGAATTACATCTATGATAGCACAAGTTTTAGAAAATGTTATGAATGATCAATTTTATAAAGAGCTATCAGTTTATAATTTACTATCAAATTGTCTGTTGGACTTTCGTGGACTGCATAGTACTTTTATATCCTTATTAAATTCAGCAGATTAATGGCGCTCATTGAAATACTGATAAAGGGCAGATAAATAAGGTGGTCTTTGTCGATCTTAAAAAGGCTTTTGACACTGTTGATCACTCAATTCTAATCGCTACAATGAAACAATATAGCTTGAATTAACTAGCTATCAGGTCTTTTAGGTCATATCTTGAGAACTGCAGTCAAATATGCCAGGGTCTGGAAGGGGTTCCTGATCCCGCATTCCCGATCTTTTTCCCCAAAAATCCCGCATCCCACACTATTTTTGTTCGGTTTGCCGAGTCCCGTCCGAAAGCGGTGTTCCTAAAGATTTGCAACTCGCGTCAGTTTTTGACACTTGCGACAGACGAAACGTCTCACGTTCAGCCCGTTCTTGAAACAAACGCTGTAAGGTAATAGTGTATAACCCTAGAAAATGATTGCACAGCCATTTAGCCAGGGATTCAGTTTTGATGATCGTATCAAGAAAATGTTGGACTTAAGGAACATGTTAATTTAAACTTTGTCAAAGAAAACCCAAATCCAACTCCGGAGTTCTTCAAGGCAAATAATATGGCTGGAGCAAATGTTTCGTTTGTCACTTCCTTTTGTAATGGCGTGAGTATGCCAATAGCAAGTGAATTATCCAAACAACAAACCAAATGTTTACTATTTCTCTCCTTGTTCCCGGGTACGGTAGACGTTAACGTCAGACCGAGTGCATTTAACTAAGGGAAGTTGTTCATTAATTAACTATTAATATTTTGCATTTATTAGGTTCCTATTAAAGTAAGTCACCGAGACAACATATGTTTGGTAAAAACACAGCAAACACTTCGATATTGTACACACATTACCTAATAACAAAAACTTTGGTCAGTTATGTCCAAGGTTGATACACGTTGTGTTTGCGCTCATCGATAACAATTTATAAAATGAAAATACACAAATGCTTCTTCATGTTTTTTCTCAAATTAATCAGGATATGTATGGTGGCAAAATTTCCTTCAAAGTTATCATCTGTTTTTAAAAATCCTGTGAGAAATGATAATATAGAAACTCAAACGTCTTACAACTATATAATAGTTATTTTAAGTTTTCGAGAAACAAATTTGAAAATATTCAATTTGAGGAGTTAGGTGAATGAAACAGCTGCAAATTTGAGACGATGGGGCAACACGCAACCATGCCAAAAACCAAAGAGAACGATATCATATCTTGAAGACTTGCTGGTTCGGATGCCGCTAGTGTGCGAAGAGTCTCAAACAGGTGTAAATTTGAGACGTGTGTCACACGATTTTCACAGAGTGCCTTTTACAGTTTCGAGAATATGCAAGAGATCGTCTTTAACGCCATTCAACGAAAATGCAAATAAGCGCAGATCGCTTTTTGTAGTATGGACAACAAGGAATGGAAATAGTAAATAAACACGAAAGAAAAGGTTAAGATAGCTAAAAGGTTTACTGTTATGCTGGTGAGCGAACCTTTTAAAACATTGCTAAAGAATTTGACCATTTGCAGAGAATGGAGTCACAAGTGAATTGAATGCAAAATTTGAATAAAATTATTACAGAGCAAAATTGAGAGGTCAACTTTTATTGTCTTAGAAGCACTATTGTTTATTATGAGCAGGCAACACGAGCTGCCTGTACTTTTTTTGTCGAATAAATTAAATAAAATATAGTATATTGTGATCACCAGAGCAAGGGCAATTAAAAACCTCTCTCCAATTTAGAATGAGTAAACTTGCATCATTCGTCTGAATTAAACTAATATATAACGAGGAGTGAATGTTTAGTGAGTAACTTATCACAACTGTGAACATATTAATTGGATCCTTCGCTGCCTCACGGACACTTCTCTTTTTGTTAATTTAGCGACGATGCTTCCTTTTAACGCCCACTTTTAAATTGTAGCTCGCTAGCTGCATCTGGAACAGAAAATCTTCTAGCTATGAAATCCTTCTCTTTTTATGCTAGATTTCATTCTTTAGGACACAGATATTATTGAGACTTCAATTTTCGACCGTCTTTGCATCTTCATAGAAGTTCTGGTTTTGTCTTGCTTGCTCGCACAGTCTAGTAAAAGGGCTTATAATATACACTTAATGGCTGCTCACGAGGGAAACATCTGTTTTGTTTCTCAAGAATCTCGGAGGAAAACAAAATAGATGTTTCCCTAGGGAGCAGCCATTAAGTGTTCTGTTATACAGCATAAACAAAATAAATCGCAATTATCAAAACAAAACAAATTTTCCCACAATCAAACGTGACAGCGCGACAGCAATGTTCACTGTTCATTTGAAGTACTCCACGTGACCTCGATTTAGCCAATGAGAGCGCGAATTCGAGTCGAAAACACACTTGCTATATAACAATATCGGTTGGCACACGTCTCAAATCTGCCCTTGTTTGAAATCTTTCATTTAAAAAAACTTGAGTTGAATAATTTCAGAGTTTTATTTCGAAAGCCAAAAAATATTTGACTATTTCAGTTTTTTCATTTATTAAATGAATTAGCCTATTATTTTTTCAAACTGGATAATTTTTGTTTGTTAGTTGTCCTGTGTACTTTGACGGAGACATGGAAAACATTTGCTTTTTTGGCAGTTTACAATGTTGTCGACGAGCTCGAGTAAAAACAAATTCAACATCAACTTGGAAATAGCGAAAGGTCTCTTTAAATACTTTTTTGAATACTCTTTCTCGGTATTTTGCCGAGTCTGTATAATATCCAAGTGTTTGCTGTATTTTAGTAAAACAGATGTTGACAGTTGTTGACTTGTATAGATGTCTATTAAATGCATAAAACATGAAACATTTATCTAATAGCGACGTTCTTTAGTTAAAAACACTCACTAAAAGGTACATGTTTATTCAGAAACATTGAGGAAAATGGCAAAACACGTAAACACATTTGGTTGTTGATTGCGTTATTCCACTGTCTGATTGTTTTCCTTCCCAGGTAGGTAACATTTCATCTCGACTAGAGTAAAGTCGTACTTGTCGAATTTTCTTTGTTTTGCAGAATAAAGAAGAGAAGCATTGCTGTCCAGCCTTTTAATCCATGCCATAAAAAAATGTTTTCCTTTCACATCACTCAAGAATAACAAAACTTGAGCAAATTTTGTTATATTAATCAAGAATGGCAATTAATGTACCAAGAATAGAACTTGGAATTTATTCCTCGGTTTTAATGTGAGAAATGGAAATATTATGTCGAAGAAGCGAAAACTTGACGGATTCACCTGAGCCACTAGTAAACTTAAGATGGATTTAACTGCCGTCGTGCTACTGTTGTGTCGAATTCAGTTCAGCGAACATTTTTTCATTTTGGCACTGCAGCAGTGCGATGTCTAAAATCATTTGACTCGGCAGGATTAATTAAGTTCGACATCACAAATAATTTCGGCGAGCTCTTCCATGTAGCACGACAAGCATAATTATGTTAATATATTTTCTTTCGATTTTCGTAAATTACACATGCCCACACGAATACAAAAACAAATGGCGAAGAACTGTTGGCAATCCGTGGCTTAATCCTCAATCGCCATCCGATTACTTAGAGAATCCGACAGCAAACATGTAAAAGCATTTCTGTTTTAAAATGTTTGCTCCCGAACGTGTATTTGAAAAAATCCCGCTAATTAATGTGAAGTCGTGACATTATCACACATGTGATCATATCACTCGGCGTCAGCGACGGAATTAGTATATTAAAACAGTGGGGAAAACATCGACTTCAGACTTTCGATTGTGGCAGACTTAGCAAGAGTTGTCTTAATTATAGAAACAAAATCTGCTTTAAATTTAATTGTATAGCAAAAGTCTTATCAGTGTCTTTGTATCCCTGAGCTCTGGAATTAAATGGAGCTGAATTAAATTCGACATCTAAAACCATTGCCGTGCAATTGCAGCGCTACTGTCAAACATAATTGAATTCGACACGGCAAGACCGGCAGTATCACGAAGTTTAACCCCGGCCTTAGAAATAAAAGGATCAGTGAATGGTAGAATTCGACATATTAAATCGTGATGAAGCATGGAAGAAGAGATTTTGAAGTATAAAGTTCAATTCTGTTATCAATCGATTATAATAAAGCCTCCATAAAAGTTTAAACAAACTCTAAACAGCTGTCTACTTTTGGATTAAACGAGCTGTAAAACAAAATTATTTCTTTGTTGGCCATTGTCTGATATCTTCCATGTCTGATGTCCTTTCTCGGAAATTGCACTTTTATACCATTATATGGCTTTCAAATGTTGTTTTGACAAATTCACCTAAATATTATGGATAAATGAAGCTATATTGGAATTTTTTGCGAACGTGTAATTTAACAGCAGAAATATAGTGTTGCTTTTTATGTTTCAGCTGCAAAATGCCATATACAATGTAACTGATAGCTACATATAAACATAAAATAAAATAAATTTTACAAAAAAAATGAAAAGAATAATTGGCTTGAGAATCTGACACAATTGTTGAAAACGTTTAAACACCATTCTTGGGGGGCAAATCCAGAAGGGGTAGTAATCTCATTCACAGCAGATTTCAGATATTCTAAACTCGTCTATAAAGAAGCCGACGCAGTACCTGTCCCAAATATAAGTAGTGACTGTTTCTCAGAGTCGGTAGGCGTTCCTGCAGGAATTCCCGAGAGGAGCAAGTTGCACCCCAGGCTTTTCTTCATTATGATCAACGACCTATCAGTAGCAAGCATGGATCTCTGGGCGTTCGTTGATAACACAATAGCTGCAGAGTCTGCAAAGAAAAATGAGATTAGCTCGTTAATAACACAATACCTGCAGAGTCTGCAAAGAAAAATGAGGTTAGCTTGTTGCAGCCACGTGTGGACGTGTTTGTACAGAAGACGCAAGTCGAAGGTTTTCTGTTAAAAGAGGCGAAATCCAAAGAACTAAGAATTACTTTCTCTAGACCAAGTAGTGTTTTGGATCCAGTCACTATAAATGATAAAAATATTGACGTTGTCTCGTCTATGAAATTACTTGGTTTGATTATTTCAGATGAATGCTCACGCAGAGTCCATATATAAGAAAGTGTCATCACGCCTGTATTTTGTAAGTTAGCTTAAACGCGCCAAGATTTCACTCGCGGATTTGCCACATTTTTATGTAACTTGCATCAGGCCAGTAATGGGATACGCTTGCCCTGTCTTTGCTTCCAAAAGAAATGATATTCCTAGATATATCTTACAAAGAAGAGCTAAGAAGCACTGGATTGTCCTACGCTATATAGCAGAAGAGGTGATTTGTGTGATAAGCTCGCTCGTGACACAATAAGAGAAGTCTCGTGTCAGCGCGCAGTCAGTAAATAAGGTTAGTATATGGCCAAGATAGTACGCGCGCTCTGATTGGTTCTTGGCAACATAGGATTTTATGGTAATCTCATAATGACCGCTCGTGGGAGGTCATTATGAAATCTGATGAAACCAACATGACTGACGACAAACGCTCGGACAGTGAACTTTATTATCCAGATGAAGACAATAGCAATAGTGTTGCTAGTGAAACATTTGGTTGCAAAAACTTGGAGAAACTCTGTTTGTAAAATAGATCCCGTACAAGATGGCGCGGCCATGAGCAGTGAATGTGACACGAAACCTGAACCAGAAAAACCTCTAAAGTCTACTCTCTTACAAGTCTGAGAATGCACATCACCAGCGACAATTGTCGTACATACTCAGCCGTCCAAGAAGCTCCAGCGGCTCTTAGTCTTTACATGTAACAGCAGTTTAACTGAGTTTCAAGCAGCACAAGTACCGAGCTCATGCCAAACGGCCAGCACCTCCCAAGTCTTCAAAACAAGAAAAACATCGCTTGCCGTGAACAATTCTAGTTTCAGCTCGGTTCTTTAAACTTCCAATGGCATTTTTATCGAGAGCAAATATTAGCAGTTCCAATCTTTAATGGTCCCGTGACAATCATCCCACGAGGAAAAAAGCGGCGTTATGTTGAGGTTGATGAAAACATTTCTCTGAAATGCAATGGCTCCAACTTCTTCAGTTCGCACGTGTTGATTTGTCGAAGTTGAACGATGAGTGAAACATTGATTTCGTCAAGAACTCGGCCATATTTTAGGCTGAACTTAAACTTTTTCAACATGCCTGACATTCTGAAGTTCAATAGAATAGTCTGAATAAAATCTGTGACGAGTAAATGTAATCAAAAGAGTTGTTTCTTGATTTGAAGCTCCCTCACATTTTTCTCACCAGTGATCACAGCCTTGTCATATAATTACTTCCCGCGTAGATTCATTCGCCAGCACGTTGGCACAAAATTGTCATAAAACTCGAAAAAAGCCATATAATAAATAACTTATTAACCTCGTCCGTTTGGTCATACATCGATACTTCGTTCTGAGATTTCCCTGTGATGACCTCAATCTCGGTTAATAAGCAGTATGTAATAACCGCTTGCTCAGAGTTCCACCTTGCAAGACAAATCGGTATTAAGAACATCTTCATTATTCACTTTAGCAGCAACTACCATTTCTATTACACCCCAATTTTTCAAATAGATAATTCTTTGCATAAATCCTAGCTTATTATTGTAGTATGTTAGTATGAATTTATCTTTGAATGTACTTTTGAATTTGCATAATTAGTATGGGTAATCGAATGGTTTGGGTTGCTATTCGGGATTAATCAGCACGAGTAAATATTTCAAAGACTAACCTAAAATTGAGCAAACGAAGTGAGTTCAATTTGTGGTCTTTGAGATGATGATTAATCCCGATAGCACCCCAAACCATTCGATTACTTGTTAATAATATGCATTCAAGAAATTAGAAAGAAATAACGATAGAAAATGTTTGTTGACGCGCCACGCGAACGACATGGCGGGAAAGGCAAGGAGGAATTGATTGCGGAGCTGAATTGATTGACAAGTTTATTTTGATCATGTACACACTGCGCATGAACGTCATTTCGACAAAGTTTGTTTCACGGAATCTATTGAATGGTGCTATGAAAAATGTGTTAAATTCAATGTGGAAACATTAAAACACGGTTAAGAAACTTTAAACGGGTGATTTTTACAGCTGGAGAAGGCAAAAGTACAGTTTATACCTAAACAAAGATCACAGTCAGTGTTTGTTGAAAGTCCAGCTCTAAGTGGCGCTGCTGCAGAGCCAACCGAGCTATCGGCCATGTTGAATGAAACTTGACAATTATTGAAAACAAAAGATTACATGTTTTGTTCTATCATACTGTTCATCTGTTGAAATACATTAGAGTGAATTTTGTTTGCTGACATGGGTTTGGATTTTACTGTGGTTGGTTTTAGCCGCGATAACAGCGTTCGTATACATACACGCTGTTTGGTTTCATCCGCCTCGTCGTGTCGTGGTTTCCTCGGGATCCAAAATATTGAGAAGAATCTT
>JANSTR010158706.1:0-10211 GCA_025434805.1 Antipathozoanthus remengesaui
CCCCCCCCCCCCCCCCCCCCCCCCCCCCCCCCCCCCCCCCCCCCCCCCCGCGCCCGCCCCCGGAACCCCTGGAACCCTCCCCTGGCTACGTCCCTGTGTGCAATTATATAATTTGTTTCAGCTCTATTAAATCCTATACCAATTGTAGAGCTACTAAACCCAGTTTCAAATAAACCAAGAATGTCCTAACTTTTGAACCAGATGACTAGTGACCATTCATTTTGTTTGTCTCGAAGAGTAGATTCTCAAAATGTTCATTGTTAAAGTTTGATAATTTTACTTTTAAAAAGTCAAAAGGAAAGAGTTAATTCATTTTTCTCATATTTTAAAGCGAGTTTATGCGGATTATTAAATTACATGGTCACGTTAGTACGCACGCTCTGACTGGCTCTTGAAAACAAACGATTTTATGGTAATTTGATAATGACTGGTAATATGAGATTTTTTTCTCGGACCACCCGCTGACTAGATTTATTTGTCGTGTGGGTTGTGTAAAGGTAAAAGGGCTGCAAAAAGACCATATTATAATAAATAACTTATTAACCTTGTCGGTTTGGTCATTACAGAGAATCTCAGAACACTGCCTTGACGTATTAACCGAACAATATCACAGATCGAGACCTCGTTCTGAGATTCCTCTCGATTACTGAGTGTATTTACTTGGGTAGGCTTGTTTTGAACTTACATTAAGGTACCTCCCGCAGTTCCCATAAGCCTTTGCGTCGATCACATAGCAGTGCTCCTCCTCAAACAAACTCCGGGTGCTGATTCTCTTGCTGCCAACGCTGACGGAGGATTGGCGTGACAAATTCTGCCCCGAGGGGGGTTGGGCAGGGGTTGGCATAAAGCGTGTCAGGCCGGACTTGTGTTTGTGTTTTATCATTGCTGCTGGGGAGGACCAAAGGTTTAGCTTTGTCGGCCAACCACTGCACATTGCTTTATATTATTATTACTATTACTATTACTGTTACTGTTGTTGTTGTTGTTATTGTTATTATTTTCTCCTCCCCTTATTCCATGCCAAACAGACCCAGATAAAGTCATTATTATTGTTTTCTATCACTTATAAACAGTACAGTTTCTAGTTTTTCTAAACTGAGCTTCCGATCAGGCTCACTTGAGCTCTGTTCACAGTCATGTGATTGCTGTGATCAGGTCACGTGATCTGACATGATCTGTGACTTGTTCAACATGTTTCAGATTCGTGCCAGATTGATTCTCCTCCCTATCCAGTGTTGGTCTTCCTGCTTTTGTGAGCCAGTTTGGGTCACGAAAACGGGGCATCATCAATGTTATCTCTGTTGACGTGTCTAGAAACCTCCAATACTTCAATCTGGCACGGATCTGGGGGTAGGCCGATTAGGTCATAGATCACGTGATCACACAGGGAACGCCTCTAATGCTGCTCTCGACTGTTGACATAACTGGGCTCGAAAATACGAGTAGAAACTTCGGACCCGATTATTTCAGCCAAGGACCTGGATAACCACTTCACAAATTCACTGTTGGACCACTTACCTTTTTAATTCTTGGTCAAAACGTTTATGATGCAAAAATCAGACTGGACTGGTTGAGGAAAATGCTACTTTACACTGCTGTCAGAGTCCAGCCTGCCGTGAAAAATGGACCTGGTAACTTAACAAACACTACAATGCACAGTACAATACAATACCTTTGTTTCCTTTTCTTGGTGTTCTTGGTTTGGTTTCACTTCTTAAATCCATCTCGGAAGCTGGTGTACTCGATGCCTCCTCACTTTTCGACAAGTCTGACAACAAACTCGCTGGTGACGCTGGAAACGACTCAATGTTCTCAGTCTCAGGTGAAGAGAGATCAGATTCCTGATCCAACTTCACTGAACCATCTGATTGCTTACAAGGAGATGTTACATTTTCCTTTTCTATAATGTCCGAGTTTTTGACTCTGTTCTTTAGTTTGGAAATCATCTCTGAAAGGTTGGTAACTGATAAAGCTTGTTTAGCTGGAGTCATTTTAGTAAGTGTCGGCGGCTCTTCGTCGATCGCTTGTTTTCTTGTTGCTGCGATCTTACTCAAATCTTCGACAGAAAGCAATGGCGGAACAGAGTCTTCACTTTCACCGTTTGAAGTACTAACAGTTTCCACGTTCTTGACAGGTTCTCCTTCTTTAGCAGGTTTCTTGGTGTCAGCTAGAAGTTTCTTTTCTGAACCCTTAGCTGTTTCCGTTAACTCTAAAGATGCACTTAGCGAAGTTTTTTCCGCGATAGCCGTAGACTGCTCACTCCTTTCACTTCTGCTCGTTTGTTGTTTTATTTCACGTTGCGAACACGTGTCTATCCTTTGAGTTTTGTCAGCTTGTTCTGTTTTACCGGTACCGCATATTTCAACTTTTTCTTGATTAGGTTGCTCTGACTTGTTCAAAGATTGTTCTACATCAACAGCAATAACATTTCCTGACGTAATATCCTTTAATGACTCCTCTGATTTTTCTGACTTGGTTGTTCCAACACTTGACTTTTCTCGGTCTGCAACTAATGTTCCCTGTGCTTCAGTTTCACTAGATACCTTAACCTTATCACGGGGATCTCCTGTAATCACAAGTTCTTGAGTAACGCAAGACTCTCTTTCTGTATCGAGTATTTTTTGTTCTGCTGCTGTAGCTGGTTTTTCTTTCAAAGGAACTGTTCGTTCTTCAGTAGCTATTCCTGAACTACCTTTAGTAATAATATTCCGTTCATTGGACACAAAGCTGTCTTCAACACGAGTAGCCGATGTGGTCTGTTTTTGAGCAACAGCTGCAAGCAAACTCTTCTCTTCTCTCTCTGAAGCAACAGCAGCTTCTTTCTTTTCACCATCTATAGCACTCTGTGAAAAGACAACAGGTTCGGTTTCTTCAGCTGGTGTAGTCTGTAGAACTGGTTCCTTCTTTCCAGCTATTGCAGTCTGTGAAACAAGAGCAACCGGTATTTTCTCAACTGGGACAGTCCGTGAAACAGGTTTGCTCTCATCAACAGGGGTAGTCTGTGAAACAAGAGAAACCGGTATTTTCTCTTCAGTTGGTGTAGTCTGTGAAATATGAGAAACCGGTTTTTTCTCTTCAGTTGGTGTAGCCTGTGAAGAAAGAGAATCATGTTTCTTCTCTCCCGATATCACAGTCTGTGAAACAGCACAATCCGGTTTCTCCTCTTTACCTGGTGCAGTCGCTGAAATGAAAGCAACGGTGGATTGTTGCAATGATAAAGGACAAATACTTTCAGCTTGACCATTCCTAACGTCACTTGCACAGTTTTCAGTTGAATCGACGGACTCTTTTTCTGATTTGGAAGGTTCGTCTACGTCATTTGTCAAGTCGATTATATCTACAGTATTAGAGAGTTTCTCGCTACGTGAAATAGCACTGTCCGCAAAGGAGGTCGTAGAATCAGGCTCGACAGCTTTTTTACAACTCGACCCCATTGCACTGTAGAACGAGTCACTCACATCATCAAAGTCAAACTCACTACTTTGTGTATCAAGGTCGTCATCAACAGAATCTACAAAAAAGGAAAAACGCTTGCGTTTGAACAAAGTCCACACATTTAATACTCATTTTACGTAACCACTGGACGCAAGGAACTTAAATATGGCTGGTGTCCCGCTAAACTGATGACATTCTTGACTCTCGGCTATAAAAAGAACGCCTCTTTATTAGTCAACCCTTATAGCCATAAACGTGCCAGATGGAGTATTGCTAAATTCTCCCAAACATAGATTCCTTTTAAACAGACTGGAAGAATTTGCTTTTCATCTTAGACAGTTTGCTGAACTAAACAACTTATTTTGTGTAGAGGATACATGTCGATAAACTGGTAGTTAAACTACAAGATTTACTTACAGGACCACATCAGATTCATTCGGTTCATAAAGATCACTTCTGTGGTTTTTACTTGGCCGCATTTCGCGCTCATTCAACGCTTACTTATAGATCATGACAAAACCGGTACACAACAAAGACAAACAAAATCCAAGTAACTGTTTTTCCTATGTATAACAGAACATACGGTTACACGTATTTTTTTCATTTCACGCCAAGCCTTGCTGAGGTGTAAGCACTATGAATGTGCGAGAAAAATTCCTTGCAAACAGAAGGATTACCATATTATAATAGTTTCTATATAAGCACCAATGAAATATCAGGTGATCTTCACACGTGATAATAAAACCGTTGCTATGGCTACATAATAAATCACACGTGATAATAAAACCGTTGCTATGGCTACATAATAAATCGCTGAGCTCACTCGTGAAATACCTTTTTCTTCACTGGAAGAGATATTTTGAATCTCCAAGTGGTAATGAAGTATCCTCTGTATCACATCTTATATCATATTATATGCTACATCACATTGTATCATTTTATATTATATTGCATCATATATCATATTTCAGTATTAACAAAACAGGCGAATAGCACTTTTCGCGTGCTCTGATTGGTTCATCAAACACCGACTATCCTGTTCTTTTCATTACGGTTTAAATACTCATTCTTGAAACAAAATGGCGTCCCGTTTTGCCACTATTTCGGAGGATGAAATTCGTGCAATAAACGAGGAAGCAACCATGAAAATACAAAGAAAGCAACAAAATATGGTCGTTTTTAAATTAATAGTACAGCTTCAAAAGAAGACTGTCAACTTGCCGGTAAGGGTTGTGAGATTTGTTTTTGCTTACTTTTTTAAAAAAATGAAAAGAAATTAATTTGAACAGTGCTACTCACCTGTTTGGTTAATACTAAAACAATTATTCCCCTCAGTGTCGGTGCCTAGCGATAGATATTCACCTGTTTGGTTAATACTAAAACAATTATCCCCTCAGTGTCGGTGCCTAGCGATAGATATTCACCTGTTTGGTTAATACTAAAACAATTATCCCCCTCAGTGTCGGTGCCTAGTGATAGATATTCACCTGTTTGGTTAATACTAAAATAATTATCTCCCTCAGTGTCGGTGCCTAGCGATAGATTAGGGGCCTTAAGCAACGGCGACAGGAACGTCAACGAGAACGGCACAAAAGAATTGACTTAATTAAAGAATACAATAACCGCACGCTGGAATGCAGCAACCTGGACAATTTTCAACCATCGTCTTTGAAACCACAACGTGAAAAGCTCAGGTTTGAGGTTCTGTAGAGAACGTGAACGCCGAAAAATAAACTAACATGAACATCATTCGGCTTCAAGAATTAAGGCTTTCAACTTTTACCATTCGCACACTTTCACGAAGATATAAAGGAAACAAATGCATTTGAGTAACAACAAAAAAGAAACCAGGAACTTAAATATCTAACAGCCGTTCTCGTGGATGTTCTCATTGTCGTTGCTTCAGGTTCATATTCACCTCCACGTCGGGGAATAATTGTTAATTATTATATCAAACCAGATCTGATCACTTCATATCATGTCACGTGAAAACACAACACATTGAACACATCAGATCACAATAATCTTGTGAATGAGACTGTGGATAAGTGAAATCAGAAAATTATGTATGCAGATAAGTAAGCACCATTGATGGCCTTAAACGCCGACTGTCTGTCTGTCTTCATGAATCTGTTACCTTTCATATGGGAACTATCACATGCATGGCCTGGTGCTGCAGATAATGCTGGGGGCTCGGGAGCTTCATTGGGGGACTGGTCACTAGTCTGACTTTGCTTATATTCTTGAACAAGCTGTCGCAAGAAATTTGCAGTGGAAACTTGGTCGTCATGGTTACGCTTCAAAGCCAATGTACACCTTAGGAAAAAAATCACAAATAGGCTTCAGTTCGCCTATATCGCAAATATATGTGAAATCATCATTTAGTCCTTTTTTATAACATGAATGGAATAGGCAAGCGGATATTTTGATACCCCTCCCCAAGAATCTCAGGAACCAAATAAGATTGTTTGATTGACGTTCAATGCATTATTTGGAAAAAACGAGTGAAAATGCTGGCGAACGGCTGCAAACAAGAAATAAATATTAAGTTAATATTCTATCATTTCATCATATTTACTTAGTAAAAATAGGTAAAGCTGGACAGCTTCCTATCTGGTTTGAACATATATTTTTGTTATGAAGCAAGTTTCAGAACCATACCACGAGAAAATGCAAATTATTTTTACTTTCCCAAATGTCAAACTATATATAAGGCTTTTCCCCTTTGAATATCAAGGACCAAACTTTTTCAATTCGCTCAAATACGAAATCCGAAATGAATCCAATATTACTTCCTGCAAACATAAACTGAAATTATTCCTTCTCTTCTAACAAATTCTGTATGTGTAATGCGTGTCTGTAGTTTTCATCCATTGCAGTTCAATTAATCTTTGTACAAATCCACTCTTTGTAAAGCATAATTTATATAAGCCTCGTGGTTTCATTTGGGCGCCCTCGTCACATATGTTTCCCTAGTAGTTGTTTAATACTCAGTGTAAATAAGTTATTGGTGGAAAATAAACTTCACCGTCCTCTGTTCATAAAAATAAGCTGATTTGCAGTAACAACAAAGACAAAAGCACTACTGACAAAATGCAAAGTTCTTCCTAAGTAACGAGAATATAGTGAATAGGTCATTTCTGTTTACCACAAGTAATGAGAATACAGTGAATAGGTCATTTCTGTTTACCACAAGTAACGAGAATATAGTGACTAGGTCATTTGTGTTTACCACAAGTGAATAGGTCATTTGTGTTTACCACAAGTGAATAGGTCATTTGTGTTTACCATTTTTCGTCAGCAAAGTTGGTTAGTGCGTGTGCCTTAGACTCTCGATCAACCACTAAACTCTCCTCATCCAAGACCCCCCTAAGAGAGAAACAAATGGTTGTTAACTACTTATTAACCTTGAACGTTCGGTCTTTACCGGTAATATCAAGTTGTGACAATGCTGTATTCACAAAGCGACAGCAAAGGTCAGTGTACCATGGGCGAAATTTGATACTTCCAGTAAAGAAACAACGTTCGAGGTTGACGAGTAGATTATTACATAGCCAAGTAGATTATTTTATGGTCAAGTAGAGTAATACATGGCCAAGTAGATTACTATATGGCCAAGGTGTTCAGAAACGGGCCATTCTCTGGATTATGAGAAAAAGACGAGGTGAAATATCCTATGAAACATCTTAATAACACTCCTCTGTGCTATGTAAGAGAAGTTCAGGACATAGTGTTTTGCTACACTGAGTGCACAACGAACGTAGTGTGGACAGTTGACATCACACCTCCCTACCTACAGTACAAAGTCAGACGTGGCAAGACACTTCCTCCTTTCTTTAAGACACACCTCTGCAGCACAACCACTTTTGAGTTTGATTATTTTACTCCTATTGTTAATCTTTGGATTGCATTATCAAGCTATTCCCACCTGGGGCTTTCCTGACCCTCCCAAAGTTTAAAGCACATCTACAGAACATTTACATTTAATTCTTGTGTAATAGTTTTAACCTTGACTATCCTTGTAATTACTCCCTTTGTAGATCCTGTCCCTGTCACATATAATATCTTTCTTGTAATTAGTATCTTTTGTCTGTTCAACTACAGAACACTTTCAACTCTTGTGTAATACTTCTAACTTTGACTATAATTGTACTTACACTCTATATAGGTCCTGTCCCATGGATTTTCTTGTAATTACTAGTATCGTCTGTCTATAGATATATTTGTTTTGTTTTAAGATATTCCGGTAGACACCTAGCATGGGACACAGTCCCGTTCGTGGCATTCGCAATATGTATCTGTGTGTGTGTATATATATATATATACGATGATGATCGTCACCGAGCGCGAAACTCGAGTCATTTTAAAAGTTTTATCGGTATATTTACAGTTTTATATCTATGTTTAAATGGTAATTGTTACTACAGCTGTGTAAGTCCGAATAAAGTTGTTAAAGTGCTATTTACAACACATTTTGTTTCAAGTTCTTTCAAAGCAGACGAGTGAAATCTAGAAGTACGGCGACTATTGTATGCGCAAAGTCTTCTGGGATGATCAACTCAGTCAGGCGTTCCTACAGCAACAGGACAAGACAAGAGAAGGGCTCTCAATGAACGTGTTTTGTACGTTTGTGAAAACTGTCACTACTGACACTACAAAAAAAGTTAAACAAGCTAAATTTCATACCTCCCCTTCTTTCCAACGTGCCTGGTTGTTCTCTGAAATGAATTCAAGTAACACTTTTGACCCACTTTCAAAACAAATTTAAGAACGATCACAGTTGCAATGGGTGCACATATGAAATTATACTTCACTGGTTGAATTCTCACTGGTTGTGATGACGCCATGATTAATTATTCAATAACATAATAATCAGGGTAGCCACTAATAACTGGATGTGAAATTCAAGAACTTTCCAGGACCTTTTCAAGCAAAACCAGGACCTTCTCTATCAAATAAAACTTGAATGTTTTACACTTTTTTCAAAAATCGGTTGGACAATACACATACTATATTAAATACTAAATAGGCTACCCTGTTTAAATAAAGTTTCATTAACAAGCTTTGTTATTATACTGAAGTTATTTATTCTTATGAAAACAAGAGAGTACGCTGAGCTTTCTAACTATGCAACATTATCTGTAGAGTCAAAACATAGATATGTTTTGCTTCCCTCTCAAAGCCGTGGTTTTTATTTTACAGCGTTGTCACATCAAATTATTTTAATAAACATTTTAATGTTTGAAAGTTGGGGAACTTTTTTTAGCCCATTCCGGCAGGATTTTTAAGGACCGTGACCCGAATTTTCAGGACTTTCCAGGGAATGGAATTTTTCTCAAATCCAGGATTTTCAAGGACCGTGTTAACTCTGAATAATGCAACTCACAGACATCACTTTACACAAAAACGTTCAGTGACTAAAGATTTACTTACTTTTCGTTTCCGCAATTCCCTCTTTTCTCCAAAAGCACTGTCAGCGTCTCCAGACCTTGAGTTCTTTCCGGAAGAAAAACTTCCATCGCTGAACGCTGAAGAGTCACTGCTTTCGTCTGAACTCGAACTGAAATCAACAGACAAACAGTAGGTTTTCATCATATTTCTTATAAAATGATCAGCAACAAACGTTCAAGTTTGCAAATATGGCTGACATAAACAAATTACAGTTCCGGCCAATATTCCCTCAAGTCCCAGATAACACACAGCAACTTTACGGTGATGGGTCCAGGCCCACAGTATATATAATATCGCTATGCATCTCAACATAATACAGTGACACCAGCGATGAAACTAGAGATACATGGTCACTAGATAAAATGAAATTCATGATCATTCATTGTTCGCTCTTAAGAGAAATCCATTTACAGGCCTCAAAAACTATCAAGTATATAAATTAGAAACAGCCATGCGCTCTTTCCAAACACATGGCAGGACCAACTGTTAAATTAACTTTTCTAAATTTGGCTACTTCGGTCTAAGGTGTTCCATAAGGTGTTCATTAAGGTGTTCGATACAGTGTTTCATAAGGTGTCCACTGATTACTGACAATATTATTGGCTGCATATCCAGTATCTGGGTACTTAATTCAAGCCTCCATTTATACCAGCAATAGCTGAATTGGACATGTCGGTCTAAACACTAAACACAATAAAACAATTTTCCGCGCTGTAAGGTTGGAAGAAAGTTAATGCTAGAAATTTCAGCTCTCTTTCAATCTTTATGAATATCTCCCTCAGACATGTGAGCAGTTCTGACCTGTGACTGTCGTCAGTGTAACTGCCTGTGGTACTGCTGGTGGTATCACCCTTCAAGGTCTTGTAGATCACACTGTCGTCTTCCTCCATGTCAGACACACCAGACTCGTACCCTTCCTTTGCCTTCTCAACAACCTCTGTTGAAGAAAATTGATGAAATTTATTTTCTTTTTACTCAACTCTTATACAATAGTCTGATAGTAGAATTTCTCACATGAATTATATTTTTATAAGAATGTCTCATTATAGTTATTACAGAATATTCTTAAAATGTTCTTAATATAATCATACGCGGTATCTGGTGTACTCATTTTGTTTTTCTTCTGTTAATGAAACATTATTAAAATATTACAATTTCCTCAAATCTGATTGGCCCATTCTGAACTCAATTTTCTCCTAATTGCCTTGGAAAACTATTCGATAACAAAACTCTGTTATCGGCTACTTATTATCGGGACAGTTGAATGAACCAATCACAATCCTGCTTCAGGATTTCTGACCAATCAGCAACAAGTAGTGATAACA
>JANSTR010158717.1:0-17514 GCA_025434805.1 Antipathozoanthus remengesaui
CTGAACTCCCCTCTCCCCCCCCCTCACCCTCCACCACCACCACATCTACATATCTCGGCCCTGATACCACTCTTCCTCCAACCCATCCTCCCACCACATCTGCATACCTCGCTCCTTATTTATTGAGGACCGCGGTACATCTTTGAAAGAGGATAGGATAAAACTAGAAGCTATCCAGCGGGGTTCCGAGGGAGGATGTTCACGTGGTACATCTTTGAAAGAGGATAAGATAAAACTAGAAGCTATCCAGCGGGGTTCCGGGGGAGGATGTTCACGTGGTACATCTTTGAAAGAGGATAGGATAAAACTAGAAGCTATCCAGCGGTCTCCCGGGGAGGATGTTCACGTGGCACATCTTTGAAAGAGGATATGATAAAACTAGAAGCTATCCAGCGGTATCCCGGGGGAGGATGTTCACAAAACATTTCAAATGTAAGGGTTTCTGAACTTTAAAACGGTTTTTAGTTAGTTATGTTGAGTCAATGGTTAGCGGCGGTGGAAATGTGCAGGCTCTGTAATTTTTGAAAGTGGCAGGGAGAGAGGAGCATTTCCGACTGCGGCGTCTTGTAATTTACAGAAATACGACTTCTTTTACGCCGAATTTAGAGGACTTCAGTTCGTGTAGCTGGTTATTTACAGCCAAACTATAAGAGCATTTACCAAAATCGGATTAGAAGGGAAGGAGATTTTCTTCGGCGAATAAGAGCAATCTTAACTGAATATACCAAAATTCCGATTGCGTTCGTTTTGCACAGTGTTGAACAAAGTTATGAACTTACAGCTTCTTTATCTGGGAACACGTACTTCGGTCTTCTTAGAGCTGTAGAGTGTTCTTTTAATATTGAAATACTTTGTTTTAAATAAATAATGACTGCATCAGTGACCTGTAATAAAAATCGTCCAAGATGGAAGAAAGCTGACATTTCGAGAGTCAGCCCTTCGTCGTAGCTAGAGTATTGTTAAATCTTTGCAGTGAAATCCAGTTGTTTAATTCAAAAGTAACAACTTGTAGTGGTGAACCTCAGTGTTGGTTAGACAAAATCTTCCGGGAAACAAAAGTTAAATTACATTCAATCAGACACGCTTGTCATTATAAAGAGTAACATGTGTACATGAATGAATATAGTTGAACAACATCGACATTAAGAGTTTCACGACTTCGATAATCCTTCCATCCACGGAACGGCTTCGAGGATTTCATAAATTTACGCTGAATAAATATCCATTATATAGTTCAATTACTTTGTGTTTAAAAACATTTTTGGCAGAATATATTTATTAATTAAGAGATAGAACTTTCCGTGGTAAACTGAAAATTCAGACTAAATCGGATTTCTCAACTCGGTTCTCGTGTATGATTTCAGTAGAATTAGAAACCAATTTATTTTTGTATTTGAGATCTATTCAGTAATGAAATATGATCTACCGTGTACGTTCGTATGGAAGTTCAACAATCTCTCTGAATGGTCATAGGGACATCATAAAACAAAAATTGGCAACAATTTTTTTGATCATGCGCTTATAACATATTCATTAAATTGTAACTTATTCTAAAGTAGATATCAAAGCTACAAACCAGAATTAGTAATGTTATGAGTATTCATCTGTTTACAAATTTTAATTGGAAGATGATTAGTCGAAAGTTAGATCTATTCACTATTGGCAATAAATATTATTTTCGCTGAACTGAAATAAATCGAGTTGCAAATATAAAGTGGAAGCCACAAACAGAGAAATAGAAATTGTAAAATGATTAAAATAGACGAAACAAGCTGTGGACCCATGGTTAAACTTTAATTAATCCCCCTGTATTCTGTGTGCTTCAATAATGCAAGCGGTTTCCAAAAGCGCGTATATATATTGCAGCATTCATAGGGCCAGTATATTGGTACTTTTGAATCCAGCGCAGTGTTTATATATATATAGCCACAATTAAAGAAGAAGCTAGTCCCAGTGTATCAGAACCTTATCTATACTAAAATCTCCATGTTGGTTTTCATAGGTTGGCCGATGAATCAGTTCAGATTGCTACTTTGAAAGGCGGCTGGTTAGGCTAGTACTGAAGCAAAAAATGTTCCATCGTTCAACTGAAAATAGCCAACCATGAGCTTACTAAGTAATTCGTAACTGAAAAGTGGAACTGCAAACATCTTTAAGTTTAACTTTGTGGCGGTTTCAGAGTGTTTCAGATTGCGAACTCAAGAACAAAGCCAGTCGTCTTGGCGCCTATTGATTTGCTGGCCGGTAGGCTCTAGTATGGGGCATTGTTTCTAAATACTTTGAATGAATTGCCAACAAAGCCTTAATTTCAACATATAAACAGAAACGGGTTGCAAGTTATCATAATAAAGAGTTTTCAAAGAATTTGTAGACACACCGGTGTAAGTGTTAATCTGTGAATAGCAAAACCACCAGTAAAATTTTCTGTGTAATACTGGTGTCATGTGGAACTTGATTGAATATCGAAGAGTGTACAGTGAACTGCCAATAAACACTGCCTCTAATGGATTAGACTAACGTGGATCTGTGCCTTCTTACAGCAAAATGTAATGCTTAATGAGTACTATTGACTTTGATGTTCTTTCGTCTGTCCGCTTTATAAATAATTTCAGAAAGTATTGTGGTACTATTGACTCAGCTGTCAAGCTAACACACCAAAACAGCTAAAAAGAGAATTTTTCCTCATTTAGTCAAGATTCAAACGTCGTTTTTGAATGGTTTATTTAACTGACCAATGATGACGCTCGTCCCAATCAAGAATTTCAAGGTGTGGATAAACACGGTATAATTTTAGAATTTTGAAAATGGTTTAGCTTTCAACTCATAAATGCTAACTTTTTGTGTTGAAGTAAAAACTCCTCTCAGCTGTTTTTTTCTTTTCACTGTCATTCTTGAAGCTATTCTGTTTGTAACCGGTTTTGCATAGCCTTGAGGAACCGCGAGCGAAATGCTTTTGTTGCTTCGTGCACAATTAGGAAGAGAAAAAGTGATATTCACTTCTTTTGACACACCGCAAGACTCTGTACTTTATTCATTTGAGAAAACCCCTCCTCTGTTATTGACAGAAAATCTATTTAATATGTTTAGGGCAAAAAGTAATTCGATTTTACTAGAGCATACAGAATGGCTGCATGATAATATGAGAACAAGACATATGGCAGGACAAGACGAATCGTTCGTTGTACTAACTCAAACCACTGTACTTCCGAGGGGCGAATCTTTTTTTTACTAGAAGCGATTTTTCCATTTAAAATGTCATTAACAATTCTTTCTTTATTTGTCCCAATATTATTGCAATATTCTCGATTCCCACGACATACAAAAATGGTGTTCCGTCTCTCAAGTTGCATCCTATAGCTTGCTTCCGCACAAGGCGTTTTATTAAGGACCACATACGCTTACTGCCAAACAACAGGATGAGAAAATTTTATTAAAAATTGTTCTTTGGTTTTATGAATTTTAATCAAAGACGGTTATCGCCAATTACTTGTTAATATGGCCATTTCAACAGAGTTCAAGTTGAAGCAATTTTCGGAGGTACTTTAGTGCTTGAACACAACAGATAAGATCTGTAAATTTACTTTAATTGCAATTCCAAAATGCAGTTTGAAACTGTAACTAAATTTAATACTTATTAAACCGGAGGGTAATATAATTGAGAAACTTGAGAAAAACACTTTTAGATACATTTATCACAAAGAAATTTGACCCCAATTTGCCTTATCATGAATGGAGGATGTAATTTATCAAAATAGAAAAACGGCTCTAAAAACTCTCAGTTAGTTAAACTTTTGTGATACAATATCGAAGCTTCGAAGAAATAAGTAATATCTTTTACAGCACGCCAAAGAAAGAAAGTTTCGAAATGAGATTTCAACTGTCATAATCATTCATTTTCTGAATTCTTAGGAGTTGCTTTTGAGTCTAGATTGTTTTATTCTGTTATTTTTATCATAATAATCAAGAGAAAACAAACCCAAAACAAGAATTTTACAACCACATAATTTCGCATATACTTCACAAGGGGCAAAGAAACCTCGTTTTGATAAAAGCACTGCAGCACCAAAGAAAAACAAAATCGTCTCTCTTCTTGACCTGAATAAGAGTTGATATTATATTTTCATTGACATATCATCTTGATTCTTCAGTGTTTTCAAAATATCTGTTCCAAAGCTCTGCTGACGCTTATATGTCGGTAACAGTAAGCACAGCTTCAAGGCGCTTGAGTTGAAATTATAATTACAATTTTGTTTAAAAGATACATTTGTTCATTTTTGTGTGACTGATTAAAAGAAGCTCAATATGAACTAGATTGCCACAAAAATTCTGGCCAATTAAAACTACTGATTCTAAAATTTAACTAGAGCAGCTGCACTTCTTGTTCTTGGTGAGGTTAATTAACAAAGAGGCAGAGGGGGATTCTCAGTTTTTTCGTTGCCTCACGATAAAATTTTGAGCCTGATCAGTGCGAAATGCCTGTGATAAAGCGACAAAGATAAAGTACCAAAGTGTGAAAATAATAACTCCATGCGGCAGAGTTTGCGTTTTAACTCCACCTTCGCTTGTGCATGATACTCAAATGCAGCTCGAAGATTTTAATTTAACTATCGTTACGTTTAAAAGATAAGATGATACACGTTTTCCTTCGAGTTGCTTGTTTACTGACTGTAATGCCCACGGAATAAACAAGAGAAGTTTACTCGTGAATAAAAGTTCAAAAACAGCCCTAAATTTCTTGCCGCAAGGTACACCCAGCTCTCTGTATGTATTTTGCAACCACTGTTGGCATAAACGATAGTGTATTGACGCCAGACTAAGGTCGTTCAGAACAGTCAACGCTATTCAATTCTTATTTTTTTTCATTATTTTATTTTACAACTGATTTTAGAAAGTAGAAAACTAAGCTTACTATAGATAGTGTTTTTTAAAGCACGAGGACGAAACCAAAATAAATACATAAAATTTCTTGAATTGTCTAATCGTATGCGTACAGTACACAAAGTCCATCCTTCAGCTATCAACAATTGGGTAACTGAGCAGAAAATTGGAATCACAAGTGATAGGGAAACAGCGCTTGATCTGAGAAATTATATTTTAGTCAATGTTGTATTTATTTTCTGGATCCACACAGTTCATTAGCAAGAGGGCATGCTCGATTTGACAACGCGCGACTGATCAGTAATGTTACAACTTGCAGCCGATGGCGTTGTCACGAACAAACGGGGATTGCAAAAAAATCTGTAGCGATAGGTTATTTTATTTGTAATAAAATGCGACTTGTGTTTGGAAGATTTTCCTCTGTTAACCTGCGACTTGTATTTGGAAGATTTTCCTTTGTTAACCTGCGCTGAGTTTGTTGTTTTCCTCGCGACCATGCATCTGCAAGTGCGAAATGACCGACCGAACTGTTCAGCGCCAACTGATTAAATATATGGACTCCAGTTTATGTCATCGAATACCGAAAAAATCCCTCTTCAACTTAGTGAAATTCATGCACAACCTGAGACAAGAGTAAAACAGTAATATGTTGTTTTAATGAACACACATTTAGACTTTGAAAGGGCATTTAACAATGGATCCTGATGGATAGAGAGTCGGTCGCAGTTGATAGAGATCAAACGAGCGACTCTACCATTCCGCATACAAGCGCTCTAAGTATAGGTTATGACAAGCAAGTTTAGTTGTGTAAAGTTCCTGGCAGCTCTAATAAGAGTTAATATCAATCTTTTTTGTTCTTAAAGAACTTAAGAAGAAAGCTGTGCACATATGCGATATTTGCATTCTCTGTGCTCCCTTCATCACTAAATTACAACTCTGTAAGTTTTTCTTCCCAATGCGTTGCCTAACAACACCAGAATGGTTGACCGATAAATGTTTTTTACACGAATTATTAGTAGTTTTAGAACGTAGGTGTCCTATATTTCAGGATATTATAGATCTGATGCCCTTTTCAAATAAGTTGCATTTTAGTTTTAAACCTATAATGTTTTGTGCTAAGCACTTCATTTAACGAATAAATGGTAAATACAGTAATGTTCCAAATCATTTCTGAATTTATTTATCCAAGGTCTCTGTTGAGCTTGAAATATATATCAGCAACCGTCATTGTATTAGTTGCAATTCTAAACTGGACTCCTCGTTTTCTAAAAGCTAGAACCCGAACCGGCACAACTGACTAACTTATTTCCACCAACCTAGTACCTACTGCCTGGTTTTGAGCCATTGCAATCAATGATATATTCACTCACACAACACAAATTCCTCCCGCTGTTTTCTCGAAGCATTACATTTCTAATATCGGTTCTGCGAACTCAGTAACACAACTTCATGTTCTTTTGCCTTTTGTCTTAAATTTGCAATACTAGTATTTCTCCGTTTCTCGATAAAGTCAATTTCTTTAAGTTTTGTCTGGAATGAATGGCAACTCGAGAGTTCTCCATATCGTGTAAATTCTTGTTTAATTTGAGGAGAAGAGTCTTGTTCTTCCGTCTGTTCTTCGTTTTCTTCGCAAGTGACATTAACGTCCTCTTGGTCAAATGTCTTGGTTTGCCTTTCATTTTGGTCGAGTACTGGTAAATCTTCTGGCATTCCATCCTTCTTCTCGACTTCTTCCTCCTCACTTTTCTCTTCTCGTTCACATCCTTCGCCATTGTTACCCTTCTCGCGTTTACGCCATTTTGCCCGCCTGTTTTGAAACCAAACCTATGGAGAATTTAAGAGGTAAGATTAGTAACTGTTTTATTATTAAACTCGGCGACAGTTCTCATATCATTTCGAATGAAACATTAGGGCAAGAACGATGCGGAAGATAAGTAATAAAGCCGACTTATTGACAACAAGGCAGTTTTAATTTATTGCAGTCAGGCCTAACAAATACTTTGTCAAATGTTCATATATAGATCTATATATGTTCAGTTTATACCAGATGACCAGAAACTATACCACTCCAATGAGATTACTTCTTTCGTGGTGATCTGAACTGACAAGAAGTAAAATATGATCATGATTGGTGAATGTGACTCGACAGAAACAAACGCTAACGAGTGTTTCAACTCAAAAAAGATAACGAGTCTATAGCCTTCAGTGTCGTTTTCCGAACTTCTATTCTGTACAAAGTATGACAACATTTATTTTATAACAAGATTAGTTTTTGCCAAGATTCTAAACACCAACGGAAATCATCGAGTTAATTGACGAGTTGTCACAAATCTGGAATAAACAAGATTTTGGAAGACGTTTCTAAGTTATTGTGCTGCAACGGAAAAATGTCACATTTTTGTTTGGTTTTGTTAGTTTTTACTCCATCTTTAGTTGTTCATTACTTAAACTGTAATCAAAAATTGCCCTCTAATGACGGTTCTTCATGGAAAACTAAAAGGAATAGCAAAAAGCTGACATTCCATAATTATTTGTCAAGTTATTAAGTCAAACATGTGGGAAAAAAGAATAAAAGACAGGTTGAGTACTGTTTAAAATTCCAAATAATCAAAAAGCAAGCACTATTATAATGGTTTAGGTATTCAGTTTTGATTTCTTTAAAAAACCGATGGGTTTATGGTAATTTTTGAAGAGACTTTGAAGTGAAAACGGGTCGCGACGTCCTATTTTTGTGTGTACTTTTTCTCTTCTGTTACCGACAAAAACTCGCCGTTAATTTACTGATGCAAGTATTATATATTAGGACAAACTAACTCATTCTAAATAATAAAAAGATTTGTACTTAAACTTGCTTAAACTTTGACACTGAAGAAACTATAAAACGTTTTATGCCAAATTTATCTTGATTTACCGATGAGCACAAAAATTGGCAAGCGTTTTGTTTAAAAATATCGGACATTATTTCGAACAAAAATACTGAGACTTCTCCAATGA
Source organism: Antipathozoanthus remengesaui (assembly GCA_025434805.1). Taxonomy (NCBI): domain Eukaryota; kingdom Metazoa; phylum Cnidaria; class Anthozoa; order Zoantharia; family Parazoanthidae; genus Antipathozoanthus; species Antipathozoanthus remengesaui. Next base: position 7,873 of record JANSTR010158717.1, read on the forward strand.
AAAACCTTCTGGGTTATGATTGGATAAAAATTTTCCGGTTAATTACGGATGGGTGTGGATATCCAATTTAGAAACATATCTTAATATCCTATAAGCTCTTATTCCTGTACAATTTTCCCATCAGTTTCTCAGCCAAATATTGGTTTGATTTTGTTAATTAATCTATTATGTAGAAATGCATAGACGGGTGACAAGTTTCTCTTTGGTTTGAATCATATCAAATTCCCAAGAAAGGGCAGGCACACGCATACACACACGCCGTGCGTTCTGATAAACCCATAAACCAAAACACACATGCTGCATACACCAATATATTACCTGTACTCTTGCTTCAGTTAAATCAAGCCGGAGTGCTAAAGCTTCCCTCATAAACACGTCGGGATAATGAGTAGTGTCGAAGGCTCTCTCTAGCTCCTCCAACTGCCAGGGACTGAAATTTGTCCTCACTCGCATTCGGCGGGGTTTTCGAGGTCGCAGATGCTCTAGGAATCTTTGTCCTTGGTGATAAAACACAAACGGTTTAGTTATTCGATAGCCGTTTTGGATCAAACATTGCCCTATTGTTTTTGTCCCAAATGTAGTAATCTGTTTATACTATATCGAAACAGAGTTTATTCTTATTTCTGCTGATAAAGTACGCGATTTATATCGATCAAGCAAACATTCACAATGACCCTTAAAATTATAGTGATAAATTGTTAAACAGACGAATAGTTGAAAAGTTTATTTTAAACGAATTAAACCGTAAAAATTGAAGTTGAAGTTTGAATTTTAAATAAATTGAAAACGCTGGCATGCGTCTAGGACAGTGTGTATATATTTTTGTATTTCATTTTGACATATATTAGCGTGAATAGTCTAAATTACAGATTTATCTTTCACTACTCATAAAATAAACTCGGTGAAAACTGATTAAGAGTTCCTGTTAGCTATATAAGTCTATATGGAAAAGGTGATAAGCGACGATAATTTACATTTAATACTAATAATAAGTATAAAATGTTATCTACGCTGTTAGCTTTTGAATATAACGTGACATACTGAGTCATAAGGAAGAGTGTTCACAGAATTTTTTCTCTCAAGATATTATCTAGACCTTTCGAGTAAGTCTAAGATTTAAAAAAACCAGATTCGTAAACTTTGATTTCTAAATCTCTGTCATTATCAGATGACCTAGCTTGAATTTCTTATCTTTAACATTGAACTGAATTCTTAAACGCTAAGAGCAACTCAAAGTATAATCATCGAGAGATTTGCAGATAAGCAAAATGTGCCAACGTTTTATGTCAACTTACCTTCAAAAGACGCAAACGGGGGCTGCATGTCAATGCAGGGTGCTGCATGATGATAAACATATGGATTTATATCAATTCCTCTGCCAGTGTAGCTGTGACTATAGGGTAAAAATCCCGCTTGCATACAGCACTGATCATAAGTCAGACTCGACGAAGACGGAACCAAGTTCGTCCCTTGCGTGTGTGGTGATATCACAGCGTAAAACGGAGACTGATAGTAAGGTGAAAATCTTTGCAGGTTGTTTTCCATTGCTGCAAAAATACTCCTTTAGCTGCTACTAAAATAGGTAATTTGTTTTACGGAATGTAGTTTGCCCTTTTCTGTATCCTGTGTTTTGGAGGTTTGCGCAAACACCAACAACCTGCCTCGCCGGCGTCTAAAACGGATGAAGCTAACTAACAAATTATGGCGATATTTAAGGTCGGCCTTTTATCCCGTCCTAATGGAATTACACAATAAATTTTAAAGTGTATTCTTTGCTCATTCTGAAGTTTGTAAATCAAATAACTATTCAATCAACTGGCAATAATACCATACAAAAGAGACGAGAGCCGTTCTATTTTGCCGTTTTGGTCGGCGATTGGCTGCTGCGAACACATTCGGCCAATTAAATTTGTTGCTGCTCAACCTCGGACAAGCTACAATTTGCCTAATTAGCAAGAGGAACATTAAATTATCCAGTTTAATAAGACACAACTGGCGTTTTATCCAAATATTCCCAGGATTACAATTTTGTTATTCGTAAGAGATGAGTGACGTGAATGGCTTAATGGCTGCCACCTGCCAGGCAGTGAATAAGTCGACTCGCAGAGTTGGCGTTTGTAGCAAACATTCATGGTTGCTATTTGATTTTCAGAGAACAACTTTCACACTCAGCTGTTTAAAATATGCACAGCTGGATTATTTTTCAAGCTTAATGTGATCATAAGCAATATTTTAATGAATTATTCGTCATCAAATAAGAAGCCCGCAAACTAAAAAAGATTTTTCCACCCTCACACGCGCGCCGCACTTTGAAATTCAATTTTGTCTAGGTCTTTCAAAAAGTACTTTGAAAGGAGGAAACTGTAGCTGTTTTATTTGGTTGTATGTTAATTTTTGCAACAAGAGTACCGGTTCAAACAATAAAAATTCGATGCGCAAATTGGCCTATATAATTTTGATATCTTTTAAGAGCAATAATCAAGCTAAATTCGATGACTCAAATGCAAACTAAAAAGAATCTTAACACAGCTTTTTTTTATAACGGACCACATATTCTCTAATCTACAGAATTAAAAATTTAAACTGAACACAAAAGAAAATGAAGGTCAAAGCAGTTAAAAAGATATCTTTAGTCAAGTATTCTTTAAGATTTTAGTTTCCTAGTGACTAGTAAACTGAAGGAGACTTCACGATTTGGTGCAGTATTTTGTTTACTTTCGGTTAACTTACAAAAGACATTTTCTCAAGTTTTAATTAAAAACACAACCAAATGGCAAAGAAATACACTAAAATGTTTGAATAATTGATTTGAGCTTGTTAATAACTGTAAAAATATATATAACTAATCTTTTGAAACAAAAAGATACTCAGAAACATTTTCGACAGCTTCGCATTAAAAGCGTATTAAAGGGTAAGCAGGTAAGCTGAATTTGTTCTTCAAAACCGACGCCACTGTTTTTGTCTTGTGACAGAGTGGTCCGCAGTGTAGAGTTCACCTTTAGAAATGTAATTCCGTAAAGAGAAGAAAAGATATCGTGTAATAGAGATATACTATAATTTGAGCCACTATCAAGCGATATATATGTCATACACTATTACTGTATTACAAGTTAACACAAAGAAACCGAAACAACAGCGATTAAGAATCTTAGCCTGCAAGTCAAAACAAATATCAACTTCTGAAAGGATATGAACTATGTGAACTAAATGTGATGTGAACTAAAGTGACAGCCAAAATGGTACTTGTCGAGCAGTGAAAAACAAAAAGATTAAGATTTTACCTGCAATAGCAGTTAATTTTATGGTTATATTTTGAATTTCAATGCCGAGCAGAATAAACGTTTTGACTGAGTTGTTTTATGTATAGAACGGGATACGCTCATTAGAACTCATATAAGAAAAAAACACTCGGAAATTCCTTGTGTACTTCAGACCACCACACAACGTCCAGTGCGCATTCTCATTTAAACGTGTATTTTCGTTTAACGCCATTTCAAGATTATAAACCTCAGCTGAACAATCTTAAGCAAAACATGATCGACACATCCTAAACAACTAAATTGCGATCTTTTGAGTCGATGATAATCGTTTTGTTTCGTGCAGGGATCACGTGTTAAGTCGTCTTTGAAATGATAACAATGAAGGCCTTGCCTATACACTGATTAAACCGATGCAGTGCTGCCCTGTAGTTCTGGATAAACAATGGAATTAAAGTGACTTATGCGAACTTCAGTCTTGAGGCCCTTCACTAACATAATCCCCCTCACTGTCAAGAAGAACTCACTGATTAGGATCACCATGTAGTTTTGTGAAGTTGACAAGAATTAGTTTCAACGAATCCTTATCTTTGATGGCCGTGAAACCTTTTAACAGCACAATGCGGTTTTCAAGTCTGTTTTTTTGTTATCAGATTTGTTAGCAGGTTGTTATGTAATTTTCTCGAAGTAAGCTAAACAAAAAAACTCAACCGTTTGCAACCGAGTATTACTCTGATATTAAATAAAGACGCTTCTAACCTTTGCTAAAAGTTTATCAAGGGAATATAGATTGCTGCACTTCATAATTATATTTATACGAAAATAGAGCAAATCGCAAAAGTAAATGGTGGTACGTGATTTGTGATAAGTCATTGGCATTTAGTGCAAAAGACAATGAATTTAGTAAAAGCCAATCCGAGTTATTGATCTCTTTGTACAATCCCAATCAACCGAATTCATCTCTGTGTATTTATATTTCTGCTGAAACTTTTTGTCGTGGGAGCGACAGCTCATGAGTCATGGCTCAATTTTCTCAAACTTTTGGCTAACAACTTTCAAAAAAAACAATTTCAGACTGATGTTTCGCCAACATAAAACTCATCTGTTTGAAATAAGCATAGATATTGGAAGAATAATTTGGGCTAGATTTGTGAAACAGTTAAGTTTGGTTTACACTGTGAATTGGAATAAGCAAAAAAACAATCACTGGCGAAAACTTTGATCGTGCGTGTCAGTCTCGCTTGTGTGCATGTGAACATCCCTTCCTTGTGCCTTTTCTTGTGCCAAAATAGTTTATGATCATTACAAAGTTACTGCATGCATCTAACCTCAATAGTCATGATAATGATCAGTACCAATGTGGACGAATAATTATGGCAGCTACCTCAGGAAAAGATAAATTCGTTCACAGGAATTTCTTTGTCCTTTTCATAGTTATTTTATAGATATATTTTGAAAGTGAGTCGATCGCTCCAAGATGAAAAAAGAGTGAACAGGACTACGTGTGTTAGTTAATTCTTCTCTATCTTCACTGGTTGATTGGCAGAGGAAGCAAAATATCATTAAAACTAACTGATTATTTTTTAAAAAAGGTGGTAAACTGCATGACACACTGAGGTGCAAATATAAAACTGATATAAAATATGTCATTTTCTAAGTGCTACATTGGGTTTTAGAACTAAATCTTAGAAATCCGGACTGTTTAAAAGTAAGAAAAGAAACTGGTTTGAATATTGTGAAGCAAAATCAAGACAAATTACTATCTAAATATCGAGTAACAGACTAGTTAAATATTCACACGAGAAACGGCACTGTATTTCATTTGAAATTCACTGATTGAAAGTGAATACTTTAAACGAAAAAGTACTTGAAACCACACCAATTAGTTGGAGGCGGAGAGTTTAGAAGCGCTGTATTTCCTAAAATATGGTGATTAAAACGATTTCATTAAACAAAGGAACTCTCTTAACAGGATTAATTGGCAAGGATCGATAATGAGGTCCGTTGGAGGCTTAAGTGCCTCGGTAACCGGCAAACAACTACACTTCTGCACTCAATAGTTTCTGTTGCAACGAACTTTATATAAATTGAGCCATTTAGTCGTGCACGTTTAATGCAGAATTGTGTTTGATTGATTACTTGAAACAGCCATTTTCTGTTTTTCGTTTGGTCTTGAACGTGTTTTATGGACTAATTGAGGGGTTGCACAATTATAACAAGTATACAGCCCCTTTGAAAGGAAGACGACAAAGATGCTAGTTGGCCAACAATAAGCTTTTATTCCTCAATGAAAGCAAACTACAATTAAAAATTAACACCTACATAGGAAAGCTTGACAATTACTATTCCATGACTGAACAGCTTCAGTCCTTCAAGGCTCTTACTAAAATGTTTGCAAGTCAGTATCAACAAGTTGAAAGAGTTCACTACACACACCACTGTTTATCATAATGCTTAATGTATCACTCTCTTTCGAAAGAAGCCGGCTAATTATGTCTCTATTATCTTAGAAATTTGTTCAGCAACAAACGGTCTGTTAGCACTAAGTGCTGAAGGGCAGTAAAGAGAAGAGTAAATGTCAAACAAGAAATATAAACTTTATTGGATACATGATTGATCTATCGAGTTTCAGTGAAGTATCATACTGGTCACACTTACATCGTCTGATACACAGTGCTAGCTGGTATATAGGATTTCATAGTAAAACAAAAAGATGAAATGTTTCTGCTACTAGTTCGAAAATAATCCTGAAATTTCAATATTTTAGAAGCAGCAGTGCAGAGTTGTGCTTCAAATTAATTCAATGAATTTTATCCGCTGGTTATTACGAAAACTTGTAAACTCAGAAAAGCTTCTTGGTTACATCATGAGTATAAATTTTAATCTACGCTTTTACATTCTTAGTTTGAATTCTTAAGAAGTGAATTCCTTGGATAACTCGGCTTGCATAATCATAAAACCTTTTAAAAATTTACATGCTCGTTAATTCTCTATTTCCACTCATCTATTAACTGTTTAGGATTTTGGCAGCAGATGTTTGCACCTCTATTTGAATGGTACGTTTTTTACTTTCGATGAGACAAAAAGACAAAAAATGTTTTCGCTATTCTCAGTATCATCTGAGGCATTATTTTCGAGATATAAATAAATCACTGATACACTGGTCACACTAAACTACACCTTTTTGGAAAGTGCCATAAAAGGAAAAACACCAAATTCCGTACCCACCGCGTGTCGCACGTAATTATCACCATTAAACTTACCGTGTTTGCTTTCAGAGCTAGAGGTTATAGGACTCGTTATCCAGGAATTGCGATACAAATATTAATTGTTCTAACTTTAAGTTGGCGCTCGCTCTTCACAGGTCGTTAACGCCGCCAACGCAAACACGTGCCTCGAACAATCATCTTGGAATAGCATCCGGTCACATTTCACACCTAGCACACACGAGGGAGGGCATGCATGTTTCAATCTGGCTATTATTTTAAAAACAAAATTCTTTGTTTGTTTCAAAATTACATTCTAAAATTGCTCTTTAATTCTCGACATGCTTCTTTAACACGTACACTTTAAAGTTTTTCCTAACAAGTCGTAAATAACTAAATACTTAGTTATGTATGAATTACCTACTTCGGGCGTCTTTTCTTGCCTAAATATGCGTAATACACGTGCAAGTTCATTAGACGTGTGAAGCACGAACGAAGTAAAAGTCTCGACATTTATACTGAATTTTAAGGAAAAATTTTAATGCCAGTTGTATAAGGATATCTGCAGCTGTCCGTGTCTGTTAGTGGAATTTCTCGTTGTCCTCATCTTCAGCACGGCCACTCAAATGAAACGTATGATAACATCATTCAAGAGTTGACAAAACAATTTTCAGCCCGCGCCGTAAGATTGGAAGAAAGCTGACGTTTCGAGCGTTAGCCCTTCGAGGGAGATGTTTTGTCAACCCTTGGTTTATAATTTTATCACTCACCGACGTAGTCTATAGTTTTTTTGAAAAACTATTTGCTTAGCATTCAAATGAAACATCTTGATAAGGTCCTTCTGGCGGCACTTTTCGGCTGAAACTATGACTTTGAATCATTGAGCGAAAATATATCCATCCCGTCGACCGAAAATCAGGGAGCTAGGAAATAATAATGGCCGACCAATTTGAGTCTATTTATGGTGCGTGGTGTCTCTCTCATACAATGGAGTCCAAAATTTCAAGATTGTTTAGTTTATTTAGTATGCTGGTATGATCAATATATATTCTAACTGAAAATAACTGAAAAGGGGCTAGCTTGTACAGAGTAAACAGAGTAAAGTTAACACGGGTAGAACAGACAGTCGCATAGCCGAGTCAACTACAACGAGCGTTTACGTGACAAACCGAATCAACCAGCTGATTGAGTCAACAGCACATGCTTCTATAGGTGGTTTGCACGCAAAATATTTTGATGTTCTGCATGTATAATCAAGGGAAAAATATACAATTGACAAAAATTAGGGGGCAATAAGGTGTTTTGTAACCGAGTTATTGGCCAAATAAGATTCAAAACATTTACTGTAATTAGTATGTGGCGGCCATGTTGGTGCACCACTTTGATGCACCAAGATGGCGGCCAAAAATATATTTTCAAAAAAGAGCTGTTTTTCCAGCCAAAATGATTAAGTTTGCATACAAACACTTAAGTTACCACTTCTAACGGTTTGTCAGGTCATAACATTTCAAAAATGCCAAATTTATTGATTTTCTTGACATTTAGGAAGTATACTGAATCAGACTGTAGGAATCGTCGCATTGGAGGCAAAGTTTCACAGAACACTTTGGATACTGATATCTAAATCATACTAGAAGAACAGAAATATATCTGGATTTTAGAATTTTGATGACGTCACATGCAAACCACCGGCTATCGGCTTGGCGTTGAGGCGCGACACGAAGTGTTCACATAGGAAAAATTTTGGTCTTTTAAATAGTAGAGAGACTATACCAAAGTCCTAGACCATGGATGTCAGTTGAAATGCACAAAGGTCAATCCTGGACAGGCAGGGATCTCCGGGTTGGCAGTAAGAAACCTTACCTACTGCACTAACCTCGCACACACACTGAGGATGTTGAACTGAACTCGGGACCTCCTGGTTAGCAGTCGGCAATCTTACCAACTGCGCTAACCTCGCACACACACTGAGGATATTGAACTGAACCGCCGGAACCTCTGGGTTAGCAGTTAGACACCCCACACTAACATTTTAAACACGAGAAATCCAACATTTATTGCCACTAACGGTGCTATTCAGTACTTGATGAGCTGCGATTTTTTAGAGTTATTTTTCGCTGTGCACATTTCAACAGTCTTACTTATTGAAAAAGTATCGGCAAGGCTTGCCTAAACTCGGTAAAACGCTGTTACACTCTTTCGTAATTATAAATAGTAAAAAAATTATTATCATGTCACGAGATGACGATAGAAAATTGAAGACTCTCTCAAACATAGCCTCTCCTTTTCTCTACTGATTGGCGTCTGAATAGCAATACCTGAACACACGTCATTCAGTAGTGAGAAATGTTTACCTAGCGCGAGGTTTGAGTTTCACAGCATGCAGAACGTGTGATCAAAGAATAGCGTTCTGTGGTAGAATATATTCTTTCTTTTGTTAAAACGTTCTGAAATTTGGCCATTTTGAATCCCGCTTAATTGCTAAGCTTTTCGATATAGCAATCGTGTTAACAATTCGCAGATTGAGCGGTCATTACATGTAGTGTACTTCTATACTACTAGTCCAGATGAGTTTGTAGGCGGTTAAGTTCATTCGGCTCTGATAATTTCCGTACTCTGTTTTACCGTATTATGTTATCTATTTAAGAAACATGTTCCAGTGCAATCAACCAAGCCTATAAAATACAATAAAGGACTTTGAAAAGTATGTGCTCGCAACCCCGGGTAGGAACTAACTGTAGTTTTTGTTCAGTACATGTATAAAGTAAATCGTTTGTATCTGCCTTTATGCAATGCCTCGACGCCAGGGACTTTGATTTCGTTCACCAGGTCCGTCAGAGCTCTGTTCGAGGAATAGAGAGAATATCGATTAAGGAAGGGACTGCAGCGAGAACTGGAACAAGCTACCTGGACAATTGAGATCTACAGACAATTTTAGTTCTTTTAAACGCCAACTGATGAACTTCATATTATAAATATCTTCTCTGTTGTGTTAGTTGTTAGACTCTATCCCCTAAGTTATCTTTTTTCACCTATATGTTTTAGGCACAGAGTCCTGTTAAAACGCACCTTCGTTGATGCAGGCTATGTTTTTAAATTTTATATATTATTATTATTATTATTATTATTATTATTATTATTATTATTATTATTATTATTATTATTATTATTATTATTAT
>JANSTR010158718.1:0-10211 GCA_025434805.1 Antipathozoanthus remengesaui
AATGATGACTACAACACCAATCTGACACCTGGTGGGAGGTCAGAATGATGACTACAACACCAATCGGACTCCTGGTGAGAGGTCAGAATGATGACTACAACACCAATCTGACACCTGGTGGGAGGTCAGAATGATGACCACAAAACCAACCTGACACCTGGTGACAGGTCAGACCACAACACCATTCTGACAAGGGTAGGGAAGTCACGAATACAGTTATTAAACACTTACGAGGCTTGGGGCCTGGCCGTGGTCCGGGTTTTGGTGGTTTTCCTCCTAGGAGATAAGAGTATAAGCAACGCTATAATATAATACTAATTTATAAAACTGTTATGGTATAACTCGCAACAATCATAATCTTTATGCAGATATCAAATTCACTGTCGCGAACAACTGAACAGCTCTTTCTCAAAATGAAATTGAAAACCGACAAGCTTGTTCACCTAACCGCCAGAAAACACACGTGAAGGTTAGTCATTAGTCAAACGTTGTGGCTGTCTAACTTTGTCATGAGCATGACGCGTCTATACATGAACTTCTCTTTCTTTTTCGGTTTGCGCTTGTGTTCTTACGGAAATAGAAGAAGACTTTTAAAATCTTCGTTAGTATAGCATCGATGTACACAGTTTGTTTCATTGGCTGCTCTTAATGACTGTTTTTGATCTTTTATAAATTGGAGTTGTAAGGAATGTTTGTCATTCACTGGGGTATTCGCCATGCAGATGTTAAGATGTCATTTGATATATATTTACAGATCGATGAGACAGTTGTTTACGTGTTAAAATAATTCTTTGATTTCCTTTTTCGCATTTACTATATTTGCATTAGCTATTCCTTAATTAAGGCAATCTGGCCTAGTTGCATTGTGGTTTGTTAATATTTCCTGTTTTTATATCTAGCAGAAGACTGACACTGTCCCAAAATATCCATTGGTGCCAGTCTCCTAGCAGACATTTGCGGACAATGCCAGTCTCCCGCTGGTATAAAATTAGGCAATGTACGTCAATTTTTCATGTTTTTTTTTCGTTAGTTTCCCAGTGTTTCAAAAGTTTATTCAATTCAACACTGATTCTTTGTTTAACATATATTTTAAGGTAAAAGACTTTTCAGTTGTTTCCTGGCATTTTAAGACTGTCAAAATGGATTGCCTATTTTTGTTATTCATATATTTTATCTTTTTCTTTCGATAGACATTTCTAAATAAGATATAGACTGAAGCCACGCCTTTGGGCACCAATCAAACGTAAACATTTTTGCCGTGATGTGAACTCCCCTCGACAGCCAAAATCTACCAATAAAGGACACGTCTCAGTTTGTGTTATGAATCCGTGAACTATTCTAACTATCTATACGGAACACAACATTTACCAATAACCTCGACCATACCATTAGGGTGAATTCCGTTCACATTTGTTACTAGAACCAAAATGTACTAAAGGAATGCCGTGCCGAACAATCTCTAATTACACCTTACTCCCACCAACCCTATGAAACACAAAAATGAGCAATAACCTCGATCATGTCATTGTTGCAAAATTCCGTCCAGGAACAACTCGTTCCTATTACTAATATCATAATAATATAATATGGTGCCAATATCAAATAAAATCCAAAGACACTGTTTACACATTTACAATTTACAAACAAATTTCGACAAAACAAAAAAAAGATATTTTAAACTAGCTGAAAGTATTCCTTGAATAAAAGTGCTTTAAGACGGGATTTAAAAATGAGGCTGGAACTGTTTTGAATATGGGCAGAAAGCTGGTTCCACATATAGATGCTCGGTAAACATTCACTAAAATGTCCTTCTGCATGTACTTACTGAAGCACCTCCGTGCACGAGCGGCAACCTGTCGCACTGTAAGGGCCACGTTGTATACTTGCATGCAACTGATTCTACCCTTGAAGTATCGCCGATCACCTTGCCGAGCTCCCATACGGACGGGGAAGTTGGTAGCAAGTCTGAACCGACCAATTCGTCTGCCGGCGACAACTCGGCTGTTAACGAAAAGCTTCGCTATTCCTGTTGTCCGGTCGTAGGAAGCACCAACAAATTGCCATTTTCTGGGCCGCACTCTCCTACTCATCAAGTGTGCGACAAGTCCGTGTCCGCGGCGGCGCACGAACCGCACAAATAACGTGCGTGGAGTGACCATCCAGAAGTGTACTCCCCAGCCATTAACCTTGTAATTGAAGATTGGACCGGATCTGCCTTCATGGTTAATCCATGCCAATAAAGTAATAGAGTTCTTAGTGTCAAGTGGTCCTCTGTTGGGAAATTGGATAAAACTTGACGGTCGACCATAGAACCGTATTGATCCGCCGAGGGTGCCGTCAGGACCTTTCGCTGGACGAACGCCGACTATCCTTCCTGGTGAGTTTCTCTTGACGCTGATATCTTTTGCAAGTGTTTGAGCATTGAGAGGGTACAGAGCAACAGCTCGCAAAGTGCCTGCAAGTAGAAACATTTCATGAAAAATTACGCAACAAGGCACGTAAGAACAAAAAAAATAATCTTAATGAACCATTTTATCATATTATTACTTCTTCAAAATGGCAATTCAGTTGCGATAAATTTCTTTAAAAAGAGGAGGACGCAACCTACCGGACGGTCTTGGAGGCTTCGGACCTAAAATGGAGGAAAACAACAAGAAATAAATGCTAATTGTCCATGAAGCAAGGCCATACTATTTAATTTACAAGTATAAATATTCCTTTCACACAGTAAGATGGCCCCCAAAGGATAAGTAGTGAGGGGAAAATTGGGGAGAAGAAAACGACTAGCGTACGGCTGACACTGGGGTGGAAAAAACGACTGGCATATGGCTGGAATTGGGGAGGAGGAGAGCTGAAAACGACTAGCGTACGGCTAGCATTGGGGTGGGAAAAACGACTGGCATATGGCTAGCATTGGGGAGGAAGAGAGCTGAAAACGACTAGCGTTCAGCTAGCATTAGGGAGGAGGAGAGCTGAAAACGACTAGCGTACGCCTGGCACTGGGGAGGAGGAGAGCTGAAAACGACTAGCGTACGGCTAACATTGGGGTGGGAAAAACGACTGGCATATGGCTAGTATTGGGGAGGAAGAGAGCTGAAAACGACTAGCGTTCGGCTAGCATTAGGAAGGAGGAGAGCTGAAAACGACTAGCGTACGCCTGGCATTAGGAAGGTGGAAACGTCAAGCGTACGGCTGGCGTTAGGGAGGGGAACTGGCGTTGGGGAGGGGAAAACGACTAGTGTACGAAAACATTGGGGAGGGGGAAACAACTAGCATACGGTTGGCATTGGGGAGGGGACTGATAAGCGTACGCGGTCCGTTCTTTTTTTCCGAAGGAGGGATGAAAGTTCACGTAAAAATGACAGAACGCCAACATACCTTTACAAATTCTCTTCTTTAAGGCTCTTACAATATTTCGCATCGCCCTGAATGCCGAAGTGAAGATATGGCTGCTGTCGGTGGCAATCTGCTTCATCTGCGTCATACTGTACCTGCGACCTATTCCTAAGACACTAATTTGCACACCATAACGTCTCAGCAGACTGGCAATACCTCCAACTTTATCGCTTGACCTGCCATCTGTAAGAACCACCAAGACTTTCCTGGCCTTGCGTCGATTCCTTTTAAACAAAAGGTTCCAAGTATAACGGAGAGCATAGCCCAGCTTAGTACCTCCCCTGGGGTATCGGATACGGCTTATAGCTCGGAGGACACCTCGTTTCGTGTAGTGGCTGTTGAATCCAAATATCTTGTATGCCCGTGTGTTGAACAAAACTGCGCCAACTCGTGTGTATCGTTTAGAGATCACGAATGAGCTTGCGAGGTTCTTAACGAAGTTAAGGACTCGTCTGAAGTTTCCGCGACCATAATGCTCAATACTTCCTGAGCCATCGATGAGGAAAGCGAGATCCAGTCGAGCTTGGCACACTGAAGATGGGAAGCAGAGGCGACAATGACAACAAACGCAGTAGTAATACTAATAGCAACGATAAGTCTTATTCTTACATCAAACATGCAAGTTTACAACAACAGAATAAACATTTATTGGATTTGTCCAAGCCCAATATTATAGAAAAATATTTAGATCAAACACTTCAATATTGGATGAAACCGCACGTCAAGACTTAAATGTCTTTCCATATTGGGCGAGAATGAATTCAATAAGTTTTTTATTACACCGAAAAATTTTACAAACACTGTCTTTAATTCACTGACTTTCACTTCTGACTTTTGTTGCGCAAAACAGATCTTTTTTTGATGCCGACTTGGCCATATTATAGTCGTAGGATAATGATCGCTACAAACACGGCTAGTAGAAAAGTGACAGTAAAATTATATCACGTGAACAGTAAATGATTATAGCAATGAGAAAACATCACGACATAGCCCCAAAACGAGATAATGTGCTAACAGTCCAAAAGTTTCCTGGCCAATATCTTCAAATAATAGATCGGTACGTGACCGAAATGCAGACATATATATTGGCAAATTATCATTGAGGTATAATAATCAAAAACATTTTCAACGTATTCAACCAAGAAAAAATTTAAAAGACGTATATTTATGAATGAGCGCTTGAAGCGTTCTGCTCTGCCTTGTTGCAGCATGCAGTCGTATCCACGGTTATGTAATTTTCAATTCTTTTGCATCGGAAGCAGATTATGGACACAGTGCTCGCTGTCAGTGGTGATTTGTTCTCATAGTTTCATGTCCCTCATCCTGATTGCGAGATAACCTGATTTAGACGCTCATTTGCAGAATTTGTCTGTAAGGTACTTAGATTGAGGTATGAAGGTTTTAAAAAAAGGCACAGTTTACAACTCAACACCATAATTAGAAAATAGAACTGCTGGCATGATCAAACTATCAGATATAGTGGATATAGTGATATGAAATATCACTATAGCAAAGATATAGTGGCACTGAGAATATCCCGCTAGTCTGCTAAAATGTAGTTATGAATTTTTTTTACCGTGTAAGGAAACGCATTATATTGAGTTCGAAGTTTGACATAAAAAAGGCTTCTATCTACGATCGGGGCATATCGATTTGGCAAACAAAGATCGAACTGTTTCCGTTTTGATATATGAGAAAGGTCAATAGTAACGGCTCACTAGCGAATACAAATATCACACATACCAGAGTCACATTCACGCAAAATTTAGAATTGCGAAGAAACACGTAGAATGAACATGATTCTAACCAGATCCTTCAAAAGAAAATAAATTAGAATGCAAAGAGTCGAAGGAAAACACTCAGCATGTGAAGCTTACCACGTCCGCCTGGTGGTTTTGGAGGTCTGGGTCCTGGCCGTGGTCCGGGTGATGGCCGTGGTCCTGGACCTGGTCTTGGAGGTTTTCCTGGCAAAACGCATGAGCAGAATGTGTTTTAACGCTGTACATGTTCTGCTTAAACGCTTTTGCCGAACAATAACACAGTAATTATTTATCAGATTTAAAACAAAAACTAAAAATTAGCATCTTTTTTACCCTTGTAAGCTATTACTTAGTTTAAAATCTGACTAACTTGAAACTGCTAGGGCACCAGTTCTGTGTAACCCATGCAACTTCCATCCCACTAACTTTTCTAGTTATGTTAAAACTCAGACCGCTTAACCACAAGAAACAACTTAAACGTAACGGGTATGACACACACGTTTATCTAATTAACAATTAGAATATCAAACTGATATAAATTGAAAACAAATACTCTAATTCCTTAGAAATCTCTGATAATAATAATAATAATAATAATGTCATAGAAGCATTATAAAAACTACCCAATGCTTTTCCAAACTACGGCTAGTAATACTATTTAGAATAAAACTATTAAGAGTAGAAAGTAAACTAAAAACAGGAACTACAGGATTAATAAGCTACAGCTACTGCTAAACTATACTCAAAATAAAATTAGTCTAAAAACTATGCTAGTAAATGTAATATGGTATTATTAAATTAACTGTTAAAAAGAAAGGCTTTTAGTGAAGTTTTAGAAGGATGCTTGTTTTTAATGTTTTCCGGTAATGAGTATCAGAGCCTCGGCGAAACAACCAAGAAAACTCTATCACCATTGTTGGCGGTGTTAGATCTTGGTACAGACATGAGATTTTGATAAGAGAATCTTTTTTTGCTGATAAGAGGGTCTTAAGGCACGAGCAGGTTTATATGGAGATAGTAGATGGGAGATAGGAGCGTCATGCAGAGCCATGCAAGTAATCAATTCAAGAGTATCTTGAAAATGGTTCTACATGGATTTAACCGGCAGCCCTGAATGGAGATTGCGAAGGACAGGTGTAATGTGGTCTGATTTTTTAGTCCATGTAACAAGTCTAACAGCTGTGTTCTGAACACCAGTCCAGTGGCTGGTAAACGGTAAAGAATGCTATTAAAGAATTGCTATTATAAATTATCTCGACACTATACAAACCATTCTATGTAATTTTAAAATTGAAGCATGTGTAAAAAAGTCTGCCACGCGCTCACGAGCAAAACAAAGTAAAAATCGGTTATTATTCAAGTTAAACATTATTCACATCACATTTTGTTATTTTCGGAACGGCTTTGGTAGGGAAATTCGCAAACATCACTACAACGGGAAACCGACTCCATCTTGGATGTCAGAATGGAATGTGTCACGAAGGGTTCTATTGCGTGATATACCAGGAGTAAGACAGCCAATCAAATTGAAGCATTTGAATTAAATAGTAACTAGATTTATACTAAATAAACTTATAACGCACTTGTAAAGCATCGTTGTCTTCGTGCAGCAATCTGTCTAGAACCCAGCGCTTGTTTGTAGACCTGCATGCAGGAGATTGCGCCTTTAAAGTAGCGCCTATCGCCGACACGGGATCCCATTATCACGGGGTAGTTGGTTGCAAGCCTGAAGCGGCCAATATACTTTTTCACTACACGTCGGTTATTGACATAAAGCTTTGCTTTTCCTGTTCTTCTGTCGTATGTTGTAGCCACAAAGTTCCATTTATAGGGCTTCACGGTCCGGCTCCAAATTGCTGGTCCACCTCCACGGCCGCGACGTACAAAACGGACGAAAACAGTTCGAGGATTGATCATCCACAAATGAAGTCCCCATCCATTCAGCCTGAATACGAAACGAACAAGACATTCGTAAACTGAAGGATCTTGTTGACTGTAAGTAATGTGTTCTCCATCAGCGGAATAAACTGCATTGTTACTCGCTCACAACAGAAAATAACAAGTGACACACTATACAGTTTCAAGATTGCAGATTATAATACAAATGTTGTTACGGACCACACAACATAGCTTACTCAACGACTTCATAAAACTGCATGCGTCAAAAACATAAGAGCTGCAAGTATTACTATTAGTACTGTCTGGCAGTTTTATGGTTCATTATCGGCCACATATCTATAGTTATTCACCAGCGCAGAAAATAAAACAATCAGAATCCGGCTGATATTCTGCAGAAAATTCGAGTCTGGATGTTGGAAATCTTTGATTCAAATGAGGTAAGGTAACATTCATTAAAAGAGGAACTACAAAAAAAGCAAAGAATAATTCATCAACATACTTGTAGTTGAAGATCGGTCCTGCACGTCCCGTCATCTTAACCCATGCAGTAAGGGTAATGGCATTTTTAGTGTCCAGTCGTCCACGGTTAGGGAAAATGATATAGCTGTTCGGACGGCCCTTGAAATATACAGCACCTCTACGGGACCCATCTGGGCCTGTGACGTATCTGATATTGCGTGGCCGTCCAGCTGGATTGCGATTGACACTGATGTCGCGCCCACGAGTACGTCTACTCAGCGGATATACAGCAGCAGCTCTCGTTGAACCTGCAAGGAAAAATGGATATTAAGAATTATTAGAATACCTCAAGATTTCAAGAAGAATATATTTCAAAACTAGTTAAATGTACTCATCTTTGACCATTTAGCCCCTAACACGACATATAGCACATTGCTGAATTCTCCTGAAATTTCTCCATAGCTTCTTTAAAGGCCAGTTGAGAGAATTCTGCTTTTCATATTTATTAAATAGTTGGCTGCATATGATCAATTACTTTATTGCCATAACCAAACAACAATGTTCTAAGTGAATAAGCTAAAGTGAAAGATATATATCAATAATCTGGCTGGGGCGGAACGAGAAACAAATGAACCCACCTGATGGTCTGGGTGGCTTGACAGCTGTGGAAGGAGAACAAACAGAGTTATTTATATGATTGGTACCGGTGTAAAAGAACAAATACAATAGAACACAATACAATACAATACAATATATTTATTGGTGGCTGACAGACCACTAAAGTTCGGTATAATATTGCTGACTGACTTCGTGCGCTGTGATTGGTCACTGAATTACAGGTCTGTTTGTTGCCGTTGGGAGCTCAAGCTCTCGAGCCGCCGCATTTACAAACAAAGTTTGTTTGCATTTTTCAACAAAATATTGTAAATCTCTTATTGGCATTGTCCGTGTCCGTGCACTCGGTCCGTGCGGTTCCTCGTTTTTTCCTTCCCTATTTTCACTGTCCGCGTGATTCGCGCTCTGGCTATAAAGGTAGAGAAGAACCTTGGTCCATAACTTACCGTACAGTAAAAAAAGTTTAGTAGGCCATAATCGCCCCTTTGCATTGGAAAAACATCATTTGTCTATTTCTTTAGAATTATTATTAATTTTTATTGGCATAGTAAGTATAATTATTAATTCAGTTATGGTCATGCAGCACGATGCACCTTTTCTCAGTTATCTGGAAGCAACAATATTTTAAAGCGTTCACAAAAACTGTATTATCTCTTGGTTATATTACATAAAAACGCGATAACTTTATTTGTTACATGAACTTCGCGTTGTGCAATTTAAGTCTGAAATCATACTTGTAACATCAAATCAAGCTGCGCGCTCGTTTCATATTAAAATCATGATTTCAGACCTAATCATATACATTGCACTCCACTCAGTTCAATTACCATTACTGATCACTGGTAATGATTACAGACCTGATAATATGCATAGAGAAATTACTGCAATTCTGATTGGTTAAGAGCTTCTCTGTTAATCCCAAACAGTGCAACTTACAAATCAAAACAGTGCAAATAACATATAATTTGCTCTGGTTGTACACAAACAAAATGGCTGCCCGATTTGCCAAGTGCAAAGAAGACCACATTCAAAGTTTGAAAGGGAAAGCACCCACAAAGAACACGGCAATAAGTACAGACAACTAGCTTAATATATGGAAAATCTTGGGCAAATCAGTCAGGATATGATGACAACACAGAAATTTACAAACCTGAAAAGTTGAAAACAGTACGCGAGATTTCTACGCGACGTTTCGTAAAAACACAAAACAGAGTAAGAACCTGACCGCCTCCGGGTTGTACAGGCTAGACTTGAACGGGCACTTGAAGAACAGTGACTACAAAATTTCAACACAAATAAAAACCAGGGAGTTCACTGAAAGCTTGCGGTTTACAACAAAGCTCAGATTCAGAAGCTGCGACAACAAGAAAGGAAAGAGACCGAACAAGGCTATAGTCCTCGGCTGAAAGCAAAGAAGAAATGCTCTGTGAAGCGGGAACTCTTAGCATCAGCAGACCTCAAGTTCTGCCAAAGACTTTCCTCAATATTTGGGTTCCGAGGAATTAAAGTTTCCGCCTTAACGAAGTGAGAGTCGGAAAACTTATTCATGACGTCTTGTAGCATTGTTTCAGTGTGAGGTCATAGCGGTGTTTTGATTAGCATATTAGAAAATGATTCAAATAGTTTCGTCTCTTACGACAGATTTAACACATGTTGTGTAACGGAACCCAGCACGAGTTGTGCAAGATTGTAAGCACTTAGAGTGAAAGAGATTTGACACATGATGTGTAGGAGAATTCAGTACGAATGGTGGAAGATTGTAAGTACGTGGATAAGAGCTATACGAGTATCAATGAGGTTGTTTGTAATGTTGCAATAAAGTTTAGTGTCTAGTTTGTTCACCACACGGCAACACTACACGGTCACACTCCAATGAGCTGTTCAGTTCTTTATGTACTGTAGAAAATAGTATGAAACTAGGAATACACGACACGACGTGCCCGACACGACGGCACAAACAGCTTGCATACTCGAACGCTATTAACCCTCGGACGACCAAGCTATTTTTCATAACAAATTAACCCAAGGGGGGGGGGGAGGGGGTCATTTGGACCCCCCCAATAAATTTCCCAAATGGTTGCA
>JANSTR010158729.1:0-10210 GCA_025434805.1 Antipathozoanthus remengesaui
ATGCAAAAGCACAGATTTATCGCACATTCTACCAAGTACTGTCGAAGGAGAAACTTAAGAAAACTGAATTAGTGTTTACAAAAGGAATGGCAGTGCAAGCAGAGCGTAAGAATTTTTCCATACTAACACTGTAAAATGGAGATGGAATGGAGAAGAATGGAAGATTTTGATCTTTTACATTCCCTCTCTGTTTTACAGTGTTTGTATGGAAAAGCTCTTATGCTCTGCTTGGGATTCCATTTCTTCTGTTCCTCGTGAAAACCAGGCTTTAGCACTGCATGACTTCACTTTCAAACAACAGTTTACATGATTATTATTTCTAGAGATTTATTGAAGTAACATCTACATTTGTTACGATATTATGCATGCTTGTGACAGCAAGAGATTTTATGATAATTTGATAATGACCAGTCATTACAGGATTTTTTTCTCAGACCACTCACTGATTAGATTCATTTGCCTTGCAGGTCACTTAAAAATGCCAAAAAAGGCCAAATAATAAATAACTTATTAACTTCACCCATTTGATTCTTGCTGGGAAATCTCAGAATTCTGCCTTAATGTATTGACTTATATAATCACTCAGTCAAAACATTATGGCCTCACAATGAGAATTCCCAGTAATGACCTCAGCTCAATCTCCATTTTAAATTAATAAGTAGTATGTACCATTTTATTTTCATATCCAACTGCACATCCTAGCCCCATATGTCCTAAATATATAAATTAAAGCCCTGTGTTGTCTCTACAACAAAAGCCTCAGGCCTTCCACATGCAGTCACTGTTTTGTAAAATGATTCAGGGGTGGGACATTGGGACTACTGGGACAAGTTAGCCTTGGTAGCAAGCATTTTCCATGGAGAAAAGCAGTGAAGCAAGATCGAGAGAGTCAGAGGTGGTGACAGAAATGGGGTGGGCACAAATTCGAGAGAGGGGGAAGGGGAGGTTTCCCTCCCTTCCCCTCCTCTCCCCTATCTCCAATTTTTGAGTGCCCCATTTCTCTCATGGCCTCAGACTCTCTCGATCTTTACTCCATGAAAACACTTGCTATGCAGGCTATGGGCAAGTCCACAGACATGTACAGTAAATTTCCATATGATGTTATTTGCAGACAGTACAACATTTTTGTTCAGGAATTGATTCAAGCTTGCTTCTGGGTGGAGCAAATATAAAGAGTTCCAAGTTCAGAAAACACAATCATGTCATGTATAAATAATTTGCAGGTGCAGTGCTGAAATGCAAAGAAAATTTTCATTACACAAACTTAACATAAATTTTTGAAAAGATAGGTTTATGTACAGTGATTACATATATTAATTTTGATACCTGCATTGAATATACATGAGTTTTTAAACTCGCTTCAATAAAGTAAGCCATCTCAAAGTGATTTCTAAAAGATTAGTAGGCTCACATGCTGACTGAAAAGACTAAATATGTAGATCCTCATTCAGTTGATAAATGTATACAAAAGTTATGAAGGAGGTGGCCAAACATCTGGAAGAAGCATCTGAATGAGCCTCTTGCTGCCTAGTTTTGAGAAGACTGAAAGTGTTTTGTTAAGGTTACTGAACACTTTGAAAATGTCGAAATGATTGTTTTTGAGAAAATAAAGTTATAAAATTGTATAGGACAAGAGTTTCAAAACAAAAAAATTTTTCAGAAGCTCATTTATTACGCGAGATATTGCCAGATAAAATATTTATCGAAAGTCAAATGAAGTTATAGTTCATGACATTGATTGACAGCAGAGTGCACTTGGTAACGGCACTTCCGCGGTTCATTTGCTGGTTCACTTTGTGTTTCCCTCGTGCATTTGTTTGCACGGACAAGCTGATGTTTCATTAACATTTTGAAAAATACTGTAATGTTAAGCGAGTCAGATCAACTTACATGAGCTTTCTTGAGCTAATAGAACGAAAGTTACAAGAGTTGAAAGTTTTGATTTGAAAGTCGGGCCAATTGATCACCGTTTGATATCTCTCAAACACTTCGGTGCGTGTGTTCGAATAAGAACTGTACCCCGTGAAACCGGTCTTTTATAGTCAGTATCTCTAGTAAATACAGAGTTCACTTCAGATAATTTCGAATGAGTCCTTAACTCCAAATTGTCAATTACTTATCAATTTTTGCAGTATTTACATATAGAAATACAACTGATTGCAGACTGGCAACATTCGTCATTCTTCGCTTTTAAAGTTCACATAAAGCGTTGAAGTTTAATCACAGTTATATTTGACTGTAATAAGAACCTGAATTATTTAAATTGCCGTTAATACGAGTTCGCGAAAATGTTCATACTGTACGATCTTTCGACATGCACTGATGCAGTATTCTATTCATTGCATTTCTTTGCACCGACAAGGACAGATATATCAGCGAAAAGTGTTTGATGATTACTCGTCTTCCACTCCTTTGTTTCTGTTTTTTTTTCTTTTGGCATAATTTTCAAATCAAGTAAAATCTAAAAAAAGTAGATCAACAACATGATCGCGAAGCTACAGCTAGTTAGTTGTAATGTCTCGCCGCGCCGTGCCATGCCGACAGTGCACCGGAAGAAAATATTCTCAGATTGGATGTCTTCTCCTGAAGGCGGGGTGACATTTTGGCGGGCGTGATGTTGTCATCAAGGTCGCGACTTTTTTCAAATGCTGTTTTCTCAGTTGTAATTTTCGTATGATGAAGCATTCTTAAATAAGTAATAATTCGATCCGCTTTTATTGTAATTTCACAAAAATTGGCAGAACTACGGGGCAATACTTGAACTAGTTGAAGAGCAAAACCATGTCAGGCGATTTTAGAAATTCTTGCTGGTTTCAGTTTTATCACTCGATTTCTGCAACTTTTCGATAAAATAAATGCATTTTTCGAACAAGATATTATAAAACATAATCGACTTAATCAAATAAAAATCGCCGACACGGTTTTGAAGTACGTGCTTTGCTGTTTCTAGAAAGGTGACAAATGACAGTGGAAAGTGAAATCTGAGTGACTTTTGACTCCGTGAACGTAAATTTTAGTTCAGAATCAACATAACAGTTTTTCCTTATAATTGAAAATTTTGTAAAATAGTTTAAAAATTCAAACAGAAAATTGCTTAAGCTTTCCCGTGATGTATAGGTTTATAGGGTTTTGACATTTGTCAAACGAGATATTGGGCAAAAACTAAAAGTACCCCTCAAAGTGTTCAGTAACCTTAAGTATCTTAATTGAGAGATTATAGACCTTTTAATTGTAATAATCATATAAAGTAAAATTCCGAAATGCTGGTTATACACTACTTGATACACCGTCATTTTTATGTCATTATGACAACACAAACACAATTAAATTGTTTCCTCAAAATATAGACCCATAATTTATAAATATTTGAAATTGAACATGCTCATGCAAGACCAGCCGAATTAGCGCTGACAAATTGTGCTTCGTATATATAGAGAATATTACATGGCCACTCAGAGAAACGAATTTTCTTTTCGAGTGTTAAAAAATATTTCATGAGTGAGCGCAGCAAACTCTTTTAGCACAAGAAAAAAAATTTCCTATCTTTAAGCAGCCAAGTAATGTTCTATTTACTATTAATATAAACACGAATGAAGATGAAACTATTTGACCTAAACTTCTTGACTATCTCAACATGCGCATTTTATTTACAATGGTGTTATTTTCGCGTGTGAATATAATAGGATTTTGTTCAAACTAAGCTCACTGCTGTTCATATAATAAGTCATGAGTGGGATAACGTGGAGTACAGTATGCCACGCATCACTTGTATTTTTGTATACACACGCGCCTTTAGGCTTTTCCCTTGCTGACTGTTTTACAGATGCAACTCTCTTCCATTGTCTTGTTTTGTTATCAACGTCAATCCTTTTTTCAGTCTTGTTGATTTTTAATACTGCACTTGTGGAAAGTTCAATATACTTTCTAAACGATCCATACGGGAGAACTGTTTAAAAGAACTTCCAAGATAAATGTTTCAAACAACACAACTTCCAAAAAATATTTTTGCGAATAAGATCTAATATTTTACAAACACCAAGTGCTGAGCCCACAAAAGTATTGTTATATATATTATGATGTTCATTTATTGAGTTGATAATATACAGAAAATAATACCTAGCTCGTGTACTTGATCTACTATTATAAAATCTTGCTAACTCACAATGTTTCAGCCGTCATGACCTACAGCCGTCTTCAGGTTATTTATTGTCACATGACCCGACTGCATCATGTGACAGACGACGTGGAAGTGTTTTGAGGATCTGATCCCAAGTCGTGGAGAGGATGAATTAAACAGATAGATGATATTTAAGCCCCCAGACAAACTACGGGACAAACAGGTGAAAGGTAAGGACCTGATGCCCCATGAAAGAATTGGGATTCCCTGTGGCTCTGAAGGTTGCATCATGTTGGTGAATCAATACAGTCACTGAAAACCCAAATACAGCAACACCGTCAACTGAGCAGGAACCCCAGTCTCCATCGCAAGATAACTGGTCACACTTTCAACAACCTGGAAGTCATCATCTTGGACCATGAAGAGGACTGGGCCAGAAGGGGCATCAAAGAGGATGTGTGGGAAAGGGTGGAGCGACCCTCCCTCAATTGGAAACGGGGGCTCCTGTGTGGGTTGTCCTCCTGTGTGAGTCCTCCTCCTATGTGATTCGTGATCCTCTGAGAGTCGTGATCCTCTGAGAGTCGTAATCCTCTGTGAGGCGTCTTGATTTGTGAGCCCCGTCAACTGTCAGTCCACCATCCACTGCGAGACTCCCATCCATTGTGCACGTGGTTCGTCCTCCCCTGTGAGCCATAATCCCCTGTAAGTACTGCTCTACCATGATTCCTCTTCCCCTGTGAGTTCTCCTACCCCTGTGAGTTCTCCTCTCCTACTAGTTCTCCTCTCCTGTTAGACTTCCTTTTCTGTGTATCTCCCTCTCCTGTGAGTCCCCCTGTCCTGTGAATCCCCTCCCCTGCGTGTTCTTCTCTCCTGTGAGTCCTCCTCTCCTGTAGAGTCTTCCTCCATTGTGAATCATCCTCTCCTTTATTCCTCCCCTGTAAGTCTTCCTCTCCTATGGGTCCCCCACTTCTGTGAGTCCTACTCTCTTGTGAGACCTCATCTCCTGTTAGTTCTCTCCCCAAGTGAATCTCCCTCCTGTGTAAGTTCTCCTCTCCGGTGTTTTTTTCTCCTTTGTGAGTCCCCTCTCCTGTTCTTCTCGCATGTGAGTTCGTCTCCCCTGTGTGTCACATTCTTCTTTCAGTCCCCTTCCCTGTGAGTTATTTCTCCAGTGAGTAACCCCTTTCCTAAGAGCCCCCCCTACTTTGTGAATTCCCTTCTCCTGTGAGGTCTCGTATGTGAGTCCCCCTTTCATGCGAATTCTCGTTTTCTGAGAGTTCTCCTTTGTCAGTTATCTTCTCCAGTAAATTTTCCTCTCCTGTGAGTTCTCCCTAATGAGTCCCCTTCTCCTTTCTGATTTATTTCTGCCTAATGTTCCCCTGTGACTACATCCTCTCCTGTAGATCGTGACCCTCCTCTGTTATATCTCCCTTTATTTGAAACCTCCTTCTGTATGAGTTCTATCTGCTCCCCTTCTGGTGAGTTCCCCTCCCCTCCTATCCTGCGAGTCTGCCTCCTATGTGAGTTCCCCTTTCTTGTGAGTCGCCCTTCCCCGTGCATTCCCCTCTCGTGCATGCCCTCCTAGTTTGTGAGTTCTCCTTTCCTGTGAGTTCTCCTCCCCTGAAATTTCTCCTCTCTAGGCCTGTAAATCCCTTTCTTCCCCCCTCCCTTTGAGTCCATTTTCCTGGGACTCACCCCTATCGTGTGGATCCAACTTTTCCTTCTCTTTTCTGTGAGTCCTTCTTTGTGAGTTCTCTTCTCCAGTAATTTCTCCTCTCCTATGAATTCTGCTCCTATGTGAGTCCACCTCAATTGTGTTAGTCACACTACCGTGTACGTTTTTCTCCTCTGTAAATTCTTTTCCCCCATGAGTTCCCCTCTCCTGTGAATCAACCTCTCTTGTGAGTCCTCTTCCTGTGTGAGTTCCCCTCTTTTTTGAGTCCCCCTCCCTTGAGCTTTCTTCTCTTGTGTCAGTCCTCCTAAATTTGTGAATTCTCCTCCGTTGTGAGTCCCTTTCTTCTTTCGGTCCCCCTTTCCTTTCAGTCCCTTCTCCTGTGAGTAACCCCTTTCCTGTGGGTCCTCTCCTGTACATTCACCACTCCTGTGAGTTCCCTTACGAGTCCCCCTCTTGTTTCAGTTTCCCTCATCTGTGATTACCTCCTGTTTTGTAGATCGTGCTCCTCCTCTGTGAATTCTTCTTTTATTTGAAACCTCCTGTGTGAGTTCTCTCTCCTCCCTTTCTGGTGAGTCCCCCTCCCCAGTGAGTTCTCCTCTATTGTCAGTCCCCCTCCCCTGTGAGTTCTTCTCCTCCTAATTTGTGAGTTCTTCTCCCTTGTGAGTTCTTTCTTATGTAAGTCCCCGTTCCCTGTGAGTTCTTTCTCCTGTGAGTAACCCCTTTCCTGTTTGTCCTCTCCTGTGATTTTTCCTCCCTTGCGAGTCTCACTCCTCTGTGATTTCTGGTGCCCCTCCTCTGTGAATATACGCCTTTTATTTGAAACCTCCTCCTGTGT
This sequence comes from Antipathozoanthus remengesaui, assembly GCA_025434805.1. Taxonomy (NCBI): domain Eukaryota; kingdom Metazoa; phylum Cnidaria; class Anthozoa; order Zoantharia; family Parazoanthidae; genus Antipathozoanthus; species Antipathozoanthus remengesaui. The sequence continues at coordinate 6,625 of JANSTR010158729.1, forward strand.
GAGTTCTCTCTCCTCTCTTTCCGTTGAGTCCCACCCCTATGCGAGCCCTCCTCTTGTGTCAGTTTTCCTCCCCTGTGCATTCTCCACTCGTGTAAGTCCTCTTAATTTGTGAGTTCTCCTTTCGTTTGAGTTCTCCTCCCCTGTGAGTCGTCCTCCCCTGCGAGTCCCTTTCTTTTGTCAGCCTTCCCTGTGAGTCTTTTCTTCTGTGAGTAACCCTTATCGTGTGGGTCCCCCCATTTTGTGAATCCCCTTCTCCTGCGAGTTCTCTTTTTCTGTGAGTCCTCCTTTGTGACTTCTCTTCTCCAGTAAATTATCCTCTCCTGTGAGGTCTGTTTTAATGTAAGTCCACCTTTATTGTGTGAGTCACTCTACCTTGTTTAGTTTTTTCTCCTGTGTGAATTCCCCCCTCCCCCTGTGAGTCCCCCTCTCGTGTGAGTACCCACTCTCCTGTGAGTCCACCTCTCCTGTAAGTCGTCTTCCTGTGTGAGTTTGACTCTTCTGCGAGTCCACCTCCTTTGCGAGTTCTCTACTTCTTTGAATCCACCTTCCTTGTGAGTTCTTCTCTCGTGTTAACCTTCCTAATTTGTGAATTCTCCTCCCCTGCGAGTCCCTCCCTGTCTTCTTCTCAAAGTTCTCCTCTTCTATGGGTTCTGCTCCAATGTGAGTCCATTTTTATTGTGTGAGTCGCACTACCCTGTACGTTTTTCTCCTGTGTGAATTCTCCTCCCATCTTAGACCCCCTCTCCTGTGATTCCTCTTCGTGTGTAAGTTCTCCTCTCCTGTTAGTTCCCATCCACTGAGAGTTTTTCTCTCTCACTTCTCCTGTAACTTCTCCTCCCTTGCTTGTCTCCCTCTGTTTTAAGTCTCCCTTCCCTGTGACTACCTCCTCTCCTGTAGATTGCGCCAATTCTCTGTGAATTTCCTTTTATTTGGAATCTTCTATTGTGTGAGTTTTCTCTCGTCTCTTTCCGGTGAATCCCCCTCCCATGTGAGTTCACCTCTCCTGTGAGTCCTGTTCCTGTGTAAGTTCTACTCTTCTGCGAGTCCTCCTCATGTGTAGGTTCTTGTCTCGTGTGGGTTCTTGTCTCGTGTGAGTCCTTCTAATTTGTGAGTTCTCCTCTTTGGTGAGTCCCATTCTTCTGTCAGACCGCCTCTCCTGTGGGTCCTTTCTCTTGTGAGTAAGCCCTTTCCTGTGGGTCCTTTCCTGTGAGTTCACCTCTCCTGCGAGTCCTCTTTCTGTGTGAGTTCTACTCTCCTGCGAATCCTCTTCTTGTGTGCGTTACCCTGTCTTGTGAGTTGCCCTCCCCAGTGCGTTCTTCTCTCGTGTTATTCGTCCTAATGTGTGAGTTCTCCTCCATTGTGAGTCCCTTTTTTCTGTCGGTTCCCCTCTCCTCTGAGTCCTATCTCTTGTAAGTACTCACTTTGCTCCGGGTCCTCACCTGAGTGTTCTCCATCCTTGCGAGTCCCCCTCACCTTTCAGTCTCCCTCCTTTGTGACTTCCTCCGCTCTTGTAGATTGTGCCCTCCACTGTGAACTCTCCTTTTATTTGAAACCTTCTCCTGTGTGAGTTCTCTCTTCTCCCTTTGCAATGAGTCAACTTCTCCTGTGAGTTCTCCTCTTTTGTGAGTCCTCCTCTCCTATGAGTCCTTGTTTCCTATGTGTCCTCTTCCTGTGTGATTTCTCCTCCCCTGTGAGTCCCTTTCTTCTGTCAGTCGCCCTCCCGTGCGAGTCCTTTCTCCTGTGAGTAATCTCCATCGTATGCGTCCCCCCATTTTCAAAATAGCTTTCTTTTGTGAGTCCTCCTTTGCGGGTTCTCTTCTCCAGTAAATTCTCCTCTCCTGTGAGTTCTGCTCCAATGCGAGTCTACCTCTATTAATTTATTGTTTTGTCCTGTGTAAATTCTCCTTTCCTGTGAATCACCCTCTCCTGTGAATCACCCTCTCCTGTGAATACCATCTCTTCTGTGTGTCCAGCTTTCCTGTCAGTTCACCTCTCCTGTGTGAGTTGTACTTTCTTGTGACTCCGCTTCCCATGTGAATTCTTTACTCATATCAGTCTTCCTAATACGTCAGTTCATCATTGCATAGCGCCTTTGAGCATATTCATATGGAAATAGCGCTATGTAAAAGTACCAGTTTACTTTTTACATTTTTGTCCTCCTTTTCTGTGAGTTTTTTCTCCTGGGAGTTCCGCTCCCTTGCGAGTTCTTCTCTCGTGTCAGTCCTCTTAATTTGTGAGTTTTCCCCTCCTGGGGGTCTGTTTCTTGTGCAAGTCTCCTCCCCTACTGTGAGTAATCCCTTTCATGTGGGTCCTCTCATGTAAATTCACCACTCCTGTGAGTTCTCCTCCCTAGCAAGTCCTCCTCTTTTATCAGTCTCCCTCATCTGTAACTACCTCCTCTCTTGTAGATCGTGCCCCTCCTTTGTGAATTATACTTTTATTTGAAACCTCCTCCTGTGTGAATTCTCTCTCCTCTCTTTCCGGTGAGTCCCCCTCCCCTGTCAGGTCTCCTCTACTGTGAGTCCCCCTCCCCTGTCAGTTCTTCTTTCATGTCAGTTCTCCTAATTTCTGAGTTCTCCTCCCCTGTGAGTCACTTTCTTCTGTCAGTTCTTCTCCCTTTGAGTCCTTTCTTCTGTGAGTAACCGATTTTCGCTTTGTCTTCTCCTGTGAGTTCTCTTCCCTTGCGATTTCACTCCTCTGTGAATTCTCGTGCCCCTCCTCTGTGAATTTTCCTTTTATTTGAAACCTCCTCCTGTGTGTCTTTTATCTCCTTTCTCTCCGGTGAGTATTATCTCCTTTCTCTCCTCCTGTTTGAGTTCCTTTCTTCTTTCCATCCCCCTCTCCTGTGAATGTTTCCTCCTGTGAGTAACCCTTTTCCTGTGGGTCCTCTCCTGTGAGTTCACCTCTCCTGTGAGTCCCCCTCTCCTTTCCGTTTCCCTCTTTTGTGACTACCTCTTCTCTTGTAGATCGTGCCCCTACTGTGTGGATTCTTCTTTTACTTGAAACCTTCTCCTGTGCGAGTTCTCTCTCCTCCTTTCTTCGTGAGTCTCCCTTCCCTGTGAGGTCTTCTTTCCTGTGAATCCGGCTTTATTATGAGTATTCTTCCTGTGTGAGCTTCCTTCTCTTGTTCTTGTGAGTCCCCCTCCCTAGTGTGTTCTCTTCTGTTCTAAGTCCTCCTAATTTGTGAGTTTTCTTTCCTGTGAGTTATACTCCCCTGTGAGTGCCTTTTTTCTGTCAGTTTCCCTGTGAGTCCTTTTTTCTGTGATTAACCTCTATTGTGTAGGTCCCCCCATTTTGTGAAACCCCTTCTCCTGTGATTTCTATTATTTTGCGAGTCCTGCTTTGTGAGTTCGCTTTTCCAGTAAATTCTCCTCTCCTGTGAGTTCTGCGCTAATGTGAGCAACCTCTCGTGTGGTTCCCCCCATTTTGTGAACTCCTTCTCATCTGCGTTCTTTTTTGTGAGTACTTTTTTGTGTGTTCTATTCTCTAATACATTCTCCTCTCCTGTGAATTCTGCTCAAGTGTGAGTCCACCTCTATTGTGTGAGTCACACTATCCTGTAAGTTTTCCTCCTGTGTGATTTCCC
>JANSTR010158740.1:0-10210 GCA_025434805.1 Antipathozoanthus remengesaui
CCCCCCCCCCCCCCACCCCATGTACTCAGGAGTGGTTAAAACGTAAATTTGTGAAGTATAAAGTTATATTTGTTTAATAATATAAACGAATATTTGCGTTCTACCTTATTAGGTAATTATTTTTCACCATTCGAAACACGCTCAGAATAAAACATATGCACTTTTTATTTTACTTCTTTCCCAATCCAGCTGTCTTTCTTACCTGTTGGCAGTTACTATCACCTTGCCGTTACACGCTGTCGGTGTTTGATTTGTACACAATCTTATAAGATTTGACAGCGAATTGCCCGTTAAGAAGTTTGAGTTCGGTTTTCTCACTTGACTTGCGATTCTGAATTTTACTGTTCAAAATAATTTTTCGCAAAAGTATGCTAGTCATATACTGGGCAAATTCTTCTTCTTTGTAAACAATTCTTCTGAGGTTTTGTTGTTTTTAGACGTTCCGCTCTCTGCTATTTTTACCCACCGATCGAAACCACAAGTTACATTAATAAAATCCTAGTGGAAAGTCAAAACAGATGCTAATATTTAACTGAATGCTGTATTGTCATGAGGTTTTGCTAATGTTTTTTGCAGTTGTCTATAAACTGATAATAAACGCGATTGTTTATCTGCCGTGTTCGTCCTTGCTGGATGTTCAGCATGCGCATGGCGTTTAGAGTTTGAGGAAATCCTGATTGTTAAATTAGGAGAAATAATTCAGTCCAGTTCCTCCGAACAAACTGCCATTTCGTGATTTCTATTTTAGCGACTTAATGTATTCATAAGTTAGTACATTTTCAAATGTTTAAATTTCCAGAATTTAGTGACAGTAGTTCTTAACATATTCATATTCGCAGAGAGGTGAATGCCTAGTGTGTTTTTTTTTCATTGAAGACATGATTGTTAAAATTTGTGAAATTCCTTGAGTATTTGAGTTCCATGCGATTAAGTTGACGACAGTCCACAACAAAATAATACGGACTTCAAGCATAGAATTTTGTTTGACATGCAGTGATTTTTCTAGTCGAGTTCTTGATTTTTTTATTCTGCATTCGAGAAAATTTTATACGAACTCTTAGAAATGCAGTGTTTTTTAACCTTCTAATCTTCAACTTTACCCTTTATGAGCCGCAAATCGTGTTTGAAAACAGTTTGCGAATTTTACAGTTTCGTGATGTTCTTTAATTCTCTGATCAGACAAATCCTTTTCGGAGTTTCTTAGCTTTAAGAGTTTTGTTCATCCGTCGTTACTAGGAGTGAAGCTGTTGCCTTTAGCATCTGCATCTCTTGCCTTTTTACAGCGGGAGACATTTTAAGAACGTTTTTTAAGCTTTCAAAAAGTGAAAAGAAATGAATGTCAAATAACGACCCATTTTTCATATTTCATAGTTGTCTTGGTTGTTTCAAATTCAAGCTAATTTCGGGGAAATTTTTGACTTTGCTGCCTGTCGGGATAATTAGATAACTAGGTTTTTTTTACCTTGTTGCGTGAACCTTGGTACTATTGTGAACCGAGATCGGAAAATGTGGTTTTTCGAATCACACCAAGTGATTTCAGTTGAAAATGTTATAAATGCCACGGAGGTCATATGATGGTCCGAAGTGTGCAGTGAGTGACGAGTGACGTTAAGTTATTTGTGGCCACCGATCTGGCTGAAGGCCAGTATAGGTCGTGATGTACATCCTGCCTACACATATTTTAAAATCGGAAATCGGGTCGAGCGACTCACTTTTGTTTGTCAAGCAAATTGTCTTTGTACTCCCATAACATGGCATTCTGTACTGAGGGAATTGATTTACGGAATCAGAAATACTCAGATAGAAAGAGAATGGTTTGACTCGAGCAACGTGTTGAGATCTTTATATCAACACCAGGAACTGAGAACTGGAAAGTTGATGGAAAACATGGTCTGGAAAGACATTATTGTGTGCACAGTGAGGCTGTTCAGCGAATTTTCGAAGTTCGCGGCAGCAGAAATGTGGAGTGTTTTCATAATGTTTGTGGTAAGTTTTTCTACATTGAGTTCAGCGAACTTCTCTCTATAATCGTGTTGATCTTATGAAATCACAAAGAATCGATATATAATACATACTTTTGAAATGGCTCTTAATCTAAATTCAATTTATTCGTAGAAGTTCTTGCGCAAGTTGCGATTTCTGTATATCATTGTATATTGGTGCACTGGCCAAGCGTGACATGACTGAAGGCGTTCTGGAACGAACTTTCTGTATAAAACCAGATTCTAGATTGATTCTTTAATCTAAACTGCATTGCGGTACACTTGTGAACTATATTGGAACTATAAATAACAAATGATCCGTAAATTGTTTAAGACAAGACAAACTTGTCACCTTGCAAACACAACCAATTGTTATTTTAAGAATGTAATCGCATTACCCACGTTCATTCCTTTTATTTCAGATTTTATAGATCAGACACGATCAGCAGAACTCAAGTTTTATTGCTCGTTTTTTTGTATAAGCTTGGAACGCATGCACAAACTTGAGGTTAAAATTCCAACAAATTGTTATGCGTTCACAATGCACAGAATTAATAAGTCTTTTTAGATTGTTTTGATCGTCGTTAAGCTGTTTATTCAATTTCTATTAGCAGCAAAGCAATGTTATAAACATTGTTTGATTTTTAAAAACAAGGAATGTTTACCATTTATAGTTGGGATGCATTTATGTACCCGACATGATGAAAACAAGACTCAGACTTTGTCACTTTCGTCAAGAACAAAATAACTTCTACATAAAGAAATATCTTTATTCCGATAATCGATATTTTTTATACTTATAGCATTTGAACACATTGTGAATGACCATACTAATTTATTGTTAGGTTTTTCTCTCCGTTTTGCGTTGTAAGACGCTTCAAGGGAAAATGAAAGAAATGAAGGAACGTGTTGAAGCTAGTTGAGTAACGGGTTTCTATAACCGCGACCTGTTGTTGACAGGCGAGCGTGTTGAACAGAAGCTGTGCGTTTCCGAATTGTGAGAGTTTAGTAAAATCGTGTGTTGCGAGGCGAATGACGTACAAACGCACATCAGACTCTTAATGAGCTCGTATCTTTTGTGGGTTCAAAATTAAACGGATTGAACCACATTTTTAGAGTGCAGAAGCAAGTACAAAAACTTATGGTCGCGGGGTTCAGCTTCATTGTATTTTAACTGGGAAATGAGTAAGACGTTTGAAATACCGAAAGTTATATTTTGAAGAATTTCGTCGTGGTTTTTGTTGGCGCTGTTCGTCTGTACTATATGCTACAAATTTCCGGCTTTTGGTTCGAATGGATCTGTGGTTTGCTAATCTCACTTCGCTGGGTTCCAGTGGCCAATATAAGATGTATATATAGAGAGTATGATGTAACATTTCAGACGATCTGTAATTGGATGACAACAAAGTATTCTACATATATTTTAACTTTGACAACTGAACACAAGAGTTTCATCAAAGCTACTGTTGTACCCTGACACAGTTGAAACAGTTTTCAGTTGAAAATAATCGATTGCACTTCTGATATTGATCAAAGTTTCATTCTTCAGTAGCGGCAGTTTGGACAAAGGCCTTAATATTGTAACATCAGTGTTGACTTTTGGTTGGACTCCTGTAGCTTTTATTAATGATCTATATATTCTCTTTACACTGTCGATACAAAATACGTTGATATGTTGTGAGAATCTCGGGATTGATCGAAGCTAATATGAGGTGCAAGCTGTGAATTCTTTCAACCTGTTTATAGGAGATACGTAAAGATAACTTAATAAAATAATATTTGTCACTGAAAACAGCTTCAGCGCTGTATTGGGTACACAGTGTGACTATTCGTCAGGATATGCAGGAATTATGGATCAGTTTCGCGTGGTTTATCTCGAATAATTATGGCGCCCTGAAACGGGAAATCGATTATTCGCAAACACTATACTGATAAAGCTTGGGAAACAGTCACAATATTGGTTTTTGCTCTCAGTCTCGAATAACGTTTTTCGATCATGCACATACCCATTTGTGTAATAACAGGTTGCTATCTTCGTGTACTTGTGTAGTAACAGGTTGTTACTTTCATGTACGTGTGTAATAGGTTGTTATCTTCATGTACTTGTGTAATAGGTTGTTATCTTCATGTACTTGTGTAGTAACAGGTTGTTATCTTCATGTACTTGTGTAATAACAGGTTATCTTCATGTACTTGTGTAGTAACAGGTTGTTATCTTCATTTACTTGTGTAGTAACAGGTTGTTATCCTCATGTACTTGTGTAGTAACAGGTTGTTATTTTCATGTACTTGTGTAATAACAGGTTGTTATCTTCATGTACTTGTGTAGTAACAGGTTGTTATTTTCATGTACTTGTGTGGTAACAGGTTGTTATCTTCATGTACTTGTGTAGTAACAGGTTGTTATCTTCATGTACTTGTGTAATAACAGGTTGCTATCTTCATATACTTGTGTAATAATAGGTTGTTATCTTCATGTACTTGTGTAATAAAATAGGTTGTTATATTCATGTACTTGTGTAATAACAGGTTGTTATCTTCATGTACTTGTGTAATAACAGGTTGTTATCTTCATATACTTGTGTAATAACAGGTTGCTATCTTCATGTACCGGTCAAATAAGGCCTGACTTTTGTCTGAAATATCTGACCCCGAGTCGGCTCGTAATATGTCAGCGGTTATACGCATGCACCCGGCAGATATTAATCCTTTCAGTGCGAATTCTCCCAAACTCTTTCCATGATTTCTTTGTAAACAGGTTAGGAGAATTTATTGATTGAACACGTAGGTTCGTTTAATAACGAAATTGAACTTGTAAAAGAAAATAAAAGTGAAACTACAGATGCTAAAAGACAGTGTATCCGGACAATGATAGCTAATTCCTCGCGCGAATTCTAACTTGTTAAAAGAGCAGAGATCTTCGGAAAACAGGGTGTTAAACTTTGCACTGGAAAGAACTGATTGTAAGCGATAAATATAAGCTTTCAGTCAGCGCTCTGAATTTTTACACACAGTGCTGGTTTTGGTGCTGAAACCCGCTCCTGTTCAATTTAACTAACAAATTTCTCTGTGGACTGGCTATGTGACTGGCTATGTGCTGGATCGCGTCAACGTTTTTGTTTTGATACGGCATGGTTTTGGAATGCTAAATGCCGAGTTTATACTGAGTTTATAAACTTTCCAAACTGTTTTTAAGAGAGCAACGCGTTGCACGTTTCCACTATAACCAAGAACATGATTCTAATGAGAGCCCTTATGACCTCAAATAGTTTATAATTTAGATGTAACCATCAAACACCAGATCTGCTTACTTTGTTGAGATAATAGTGTTTGGAGTAATTGAGATATCAATTTTGTTGAGTTAGGAGACACTTTGTGGCAATCAAGTTACCGTTGTTTTTTCAGTAAGTGTGGCCTGTTTGTGATAGGTGTGAGTGATACAATGTTCAGATCGGAATCAAACTGGTATCTGCCCGGACAGATGACCAATTGTTTACTTGGCCTTTTGAGTAGAGAGGAAAGATGTACGTCATTTGTGTTCTATAAGCCTTTTCAGTATCCGGCGTTCTCACCCTGATCGCGTCCAGAGCTTACATTTCAGATACCTCGCTAATAACCCTCTCTAAATAGCAAATGCAAATTAAACAAACAAATCACCTTGACCTTGCTTTGATGGAGCGATAAACGTTTTTTGAAATATGCACGATAATCAACAGTAACAATTGAAATATATGATAAAATCAACCGAGGGTTGACGAAAACAATTTTCCGCGCCGTAAATTTGGAAGAAAGCTGACGCTTCGAGCGCAAGCCCTTCGTCGGAGCATCTGATGCTCGTGCATGCCTTGCTATTAAGAATTAACAAAAATACAGAAGTACATAAAAAATGTTGTTGTTTCAAACACAATTTACCTCACCCGGTGGTAGATACCATATTTCCAACTGATACTAAACAACTTCGTATTCGTGTATCAGCAAGAAAACATTGAAAACATTGAAAACACTCCGTAGGACAAAACAAGATTATGATGAATTTACATTAATATCATTGACAGCTGTGATACCAAAACACTTCCGCTTCTTGCATGTCATTTGCCCGCTTCAGTTTAATCTGCTTCAAAACATTGTATATTATAGATAGCACATCCTATTTAGTAGTAAGAGGGGTGGGGTAGGGGTTGCCACTTCAAGACGTCGCTGAAGCAACTTGTTTGCTTCTGTACTGAATCATCATCTTCTTCACCTCGCCAATGGCTCTACCTGGGTTCAATCCCTGCAAAAGAAAGAAATGCACTTATTAGCTGAGTTTGTATTTGGTTCTACGAACTCATCAGTAATAATTATCAACGCTAGCAATGCAGCTTAAGGCTGACATTGTTACTGTTTCCAAGATCGATGCTTATTATTATGTTCCCACCGATATGTCGCAAATTTCGTAATTTGAGGGGCTTAATTATCAACACAATCAAAAATTATCACGGCTCTAAAGACAGAAACGTTTGGAGAATTTGCAGGTTTGTATTCAGCCATACTCTCTTTCCATCCTGTCCACTTTCTTTGACGAATTTGTAAATAGCTATTTATTGTTTAGCAAGGAACAATGCTTGCATTAAAAACTCTCTTCGACAAAGGACAACATCAACATACCTTGGGGCAGGTCTTTGTGCAGTTCATGATTGTATGACAACGGAACACTTTGAAGTGATCTGTGTCCAGTTTAGCTAACCGTTCCTCTCTGTAGTCATCCTGATGTTTAAAAATATTACGCAAATAACTAACATCAGCTACGGTTAGCACCAAGATGAGGATCACATATGAATCAATACTGTGTGAAGAGGGTCAGTTTGTTGACTGATAGCTCACAATTTAGTAAAGCAAAAATTATTTCAGTACAAAGTTGAAAATCGTGCTCTTTAAGAAATTTTCTTTAATTATTTTCCCTAAATTACTTTGCGACTCTTGTAACTGAAATCAAAAGAGCGGTACTATCGTTTTACATAGCACGCAAACACATAAAATTTCTTATCAAGGCATGCTCATGATAAACTATACAGTTTATTAAGTTTTTCCTGGTTCACGTTGCCTAAGTGTGTAAGTGTATGTGGTAGTACCTCAAGCTATTACATTTACTATTGCAAAAAACTGCAATTTTTTCACGTATATCAGTGAAAATAAATAAGAGCAATTCTGTATACTTCAAAGTCAGTCTCGCTCCTAAAATCATTTGCCTCTTTACCAGCTGACCCATCTGTATACATATAGGTTAATTGAAAGTATGTGATTTCCAGTGCCTTTTACAAGACAACGGTACTTCTTGAACTGCAACCTAGTAAAGACACTGAACATTTCAGTTTCATTTCCTTATTTCATAATGTCTAAACTGAAGCCCTATAGGGTTGTAGCAAGCTTCAAGTCTAATTTTCGCTCAAGGAACTTGCTTGAAAGCTTTTCTACTTGTTTATATAATGTTTCGAGAAGTGGACGAGCTGCTCTGAAGTGGCAGTGAAAGTTTCTTCCTAAACGATTCCTACCATTGATGTTCAAGCAGAGACGTTCTCGGGAGAACTTTACTTGATACTGGCTCAAAAACAGTTGTGGTTCTTGTGATTATGACCACACGAGAAATCTTTTAACTGAAGCTTCATTAATTACTATCTCATAACTGAACATTAAAAACCTATTTTGGTCTTCATCCAAGCAAATCTACAGTTAGCATTCATACAAAGGCCCGGTCCACACGGATACGGATTTTTTTAATACGCAACTTTTTCTTTCCGGATAAGGCTTTCGTCCACACGGATACGGCGAACTCGGCATCGAATCCGAAACTTTTTGAATACGCTCTCCAAAGTGGAAAAAAATAAATACGCATCGAATCCAATACCGTGTGGACGGTGAATCCGGATATTTTTGAATACAATGACATTGAAAGTGGTGTCCAGTCTCTTAGCAAGCAATGAAACATTCGCCAATACGGCCGAAAAACTCAAAAAGGCCCTGGGTACTAGAGTGAATCCCGATACCACCGTATTCGTGTGGACGGGCAAATTCAATTTGAATACGCTATGCCTGTGGACGGAGATTTTTTTTGAATCCGAAAAGAAAAGTTGCGAATTCAAAAATATCGTATCCGTGTGGGCGTGGCCTTACTAATATCTGGTTCATAGCCTATTGTACATGTATGCACACATAGAATGTTCTTCTTTCGCATTTGCAAAACCAAAGGTTGCACATTTGCCAAGGAAAATGGGAATTACCCTAAAAACCATGCCGGGGAATTTCAACGAAGACATTATTGGCAAAAACAATAAACCAGTGTGACAAGGACGAAAGGAACTGTTTGGGAAAGCAGCAGTTTCGTATGGAGCTAATGCCAAAATTTCCCCTTCCAGATAAACAATGCTCACTGATTGTGTATAACCTTACCCTGCTGTCAATCATCCAGCGATAAGCCTGCATCAGAACTGCTGGTCCAAGGTACTTGTCGCTGTTCCACCAGTAACTGGGGCAGGATGTACTGCAACAGGCGCATAGGATGCACTCGTAAAGACCATCCTGAAAACAGAAAACATGTCATATAACCATTAGATCAAGATGAAGAGGTATCGCTACTAAACATATTTGCTGTTTCATCTCAAAGATGTGCTTGCTGTAAACTAAGATTTGGAATAACAGTTAATTGTCGGCAACACATAAAAATACATTTTGTACTGTATGCCTTGGTCAACCGAGAATTTGATTAACTGAAAGGAGAAAAAGTGCATTAGAATGGAGCTTCAAGCACTCTGATTAGATATCAGTCTCAACCCTTTCAGATCGGTAAAACATCACAATAAGTCTACAAGTTGTCAAGGTCTCACAACCTCTCACCAGGTCTACTGCACTATGGCAAATGTACAAAAAATATTACAATTTAGAACTATCAAAGCATTTCTTTTAGAACTGTCTTTGTCCAAACCATAAATAGAGATATCTGGGAATAGAGCTACACACTCAAACGGATACGCACTAGATTTAAAAGCCCTAAAACAGATAACCATATGATTACTTACCAACTTTTTCCTGTCTTCCATGGACTGCAATTGCTCCTTGTCAAAGTTCAACGTGGTTTTCTTTTTCAGGTAAGGCTCAACTGATCGATACTGTTCAAAGAAGTTGTTCATGTCCTAAACGAAAGCACAAGAATTTAGATACCAAATTTATAGTTTACATGTATGAACAATGAGTGAGTTGGTTGTTGCATTATAAAAGACAATGGTAAGACTCTGAGCATCAAATGAAACACTAATGCTCGAAACGTCAGTTTTCTTCCAACTTTACAGCATGAAAACTTGTTTTGTCAACCCTTGGTTTCAGATCTTATTATACACTTGTTAAATGGTCTTGTCTTGTAAAAGCTGTCATTCTTCACAACACATAAAAACTTACAATAAAATCAACCTTGGGTTGACAAAACAATTTTGATGCTGTAAGGTTGAAAAAAGCTGAAGTTTCCTTCATCAGAGCGTGGGAGCATCGGAGCACCTTAGCGTCGTGGGATGCTCTGACAAAAGGCTAACACTCGAAATGTCAGTTTTTAGCACAGAAAATTGTTTTGTCAACACTTAGTTGATTTTATTGTACGTTTTACCTACCTGCGGACGCAGTCTATAGTTCTTCCTTGTATACATCTAATTACTGACAACATGAAAACTTATTTTACTTTGCAAGTAACAGAGGTAGTGCAAAACACATGAGCTTTAATTTGCAATCTGATTGTTACACAATTCAAAAATTTCTTAACCTGACTTAAAGAGGCAATTGCAACTGTTGTAGCTAAAATACAGAGCTCTCATTCAAGGATTGCAGTTTTACAGTTTTGCAAGAATGTAAACATTACAATCACTTTAACTAATAAAATATTATATAAAATTTTATGGTGTTTTAAAGTATCTGTCGACTTTGTCAATAAAGGAATGAAGTTAGGCTGAGAGACTTTCCAGAGAAAAAAACTCACCGGCACAAGGTCCTTGATAACGTACATGTGAGGAAGGGGGTAAATCTTGACTTTCTTGTTCAAGTTTGGATCAATTTTGCTGTAAGAAACATACAAAGTTTTAAAAAATATTCGATACTTGTCAAACTAAATAAACTAAGTCTTAACCCTTTCCTTCCTGACTTTTCAATTTAGTAAATTTATCAAACTTTATGAAAATTGTCAACTTCTGAATTTCATGAAACAATGAACA
>JANSTR010158751.1:0-10210 GCA_025434805.1 Antipathozoanthus remengesaui
TCACTTAATGGCGGGAAACTAGCTGGCGAACGCACGTCACTTAATGGCGGGAAACTAGCTGGCGAACGCACGTCACTCAATGGCGGGAAACTAGCTGGCGAACGCACGTAGAAACTAGCTGGCGAACGCACGTCACTTAATGGCGGGAAACTAGCTGGTGAACGCACGTCATTTAATGGTCGGAAACTAGCTGGCGAGCGCGCGCCGCTTAGCTTAATGGCGAAAATTCAAAATTACGCTGAAATACCACTGCTCTCGACCAATCAGATTGCAGAAATTTCTCAGGTAATGGTATGATCAGTGAAATCATTATTTCTACCCATTATCAGATTCTTTCAACAGAATGAAACAACGATTTGGGTTTTTTTTACGAGTTTGAATACGTAAAGTTAAGCTTGCTGTTATATTATTGGACTTGTGCTCAATATTATTTAAACCGGCATTGGCTCATCTGTTCATTTGCCTGTGTTTGCAGCTGTTGAACTGGGTAAAACAGACGGCAGAGGCAGTGAAAGAGAAGGAGTTTGAGGTTGGAGAGGATGTGGTGCAAGTGGAGGCCTTGTTCGCGGAACACCAAGAACTGGAGACTGCAGTCAAGGTATGATCTAACTATAAACACATTCTCTGTGAATGAATAATTGTTCAACTATTGGATTGAGATTGCGCATTTCAAAAACAGGGTTCGAAATTTGCATTTTTTGATCCTTCCTATTTTCACTTTTACTTAACCAACACCTATTAAAGTGAAGGCTAGAGTTTCATGTATGACTTCGTAAATTGAGTTACCAGCCTGACATTGAATTTTGAGGTGTTTTAACCGACCCTGCATGGCCAAATAAACCAGTACAACTGTGGATTTCTGAGGTGTTTAACCGGACCAGTACGGCCAACTAAACCTGTCCAACAGTGGTCAGTTGGCTTTGCACAGCGATATAAAGCGGTCCAACAATGGATTTCTGACGAAACGTAACGGAGAATGGCTAAACATGGCCGTTTTCAACTGTTTAAAGTGATATGCATAACCGTACTTTTGGAAACTAAGGTAGAACTTACCTTTAATGTTGTACCCGGCTGAGTAGGTACGGCGGATTGGAAAGAATATTATTGATATCTTGTAAACTTACGACAAATTCTTGTTGGAGAGGTGTGGCTTCGTGAACAGAAAACGAGCTACAATCACAGACAAAAGTAGTTGGAACACCCGCTCCCCAATTGAATGTTGAGGCGGTTTGACCATCTTAAGTCTTAAAGTTATTAGCCCTAGATAGCGTACTGCTATTTCAGGGATTATCCTGCGCCAGTGATTACAGGTGGCTCAGGTTGCCTGGGGCCTGCATGACACCCAATCGCTATAAATTCAACATTGGAAAGGGGAGCGGGGGACGCTTGGTGTTCCAACACTTTTTTCCATAATTGTAGATTTTCCCATCTAGATATAAAAGCGAGACAGATCGTTTTCTGGGTAATGCCGCATACCGCATGGCTCAGTAAATAGGTCGCCGCCCTCCCGCGTGCAGGAGATCAAGGCTGGAACCCAAGCAGAACCAACACTCAGATTGTGTAGTTCCAGAAAATATCCGTACCCCCACCACGAAGGGAATTTCATTTTGAGCCTCCCCCTCCCCTCTGGATTTTCCAGTTTTTTTGCAGCGCTGACTGACTACTCGCCTCCCTACCCCCCGGTTTTTCATCTAAAAGAAAGACCCCATTCTCTAGAAATTTTATAAAATTTTCATGACTACAAATAGTAATATCTATTATTTTGCTATTTAAATTTTAATCTGTTGATGTGGCACCGTGTGATTCCATCACGAGCCACAATGAAGGCATCAAACTAGCAAAACTAATGTAAAAGCATCTCAATTCCTTTCAGACAAGAAACATCAAAACAACCTAAAATGCTAAATCACGTCCAAGCTTCTTGTAAGAACCGAACTTCAGTCCATGGTAAATTATTCTCAGGAAAACTGTACGAGAAATCTGCAGACTTATCTTTATCTAATTCTGCTTCTGTGTAATAACCGTCCAGTCTCGGCTCACTGATTCCCGCATCAACTGATCAAGCGAATTATTCCGGTCATCGGAAAAGCGCCAGTAACGTTCAAACTACGCACTCAACGCAGAGTGCGATCTTCAAAATTTTAAAAATCCCCCCTCCAATTCTTCATTCGTCTTCAGCCCAAAAAACCTGTGCACCAATGGCTAATACATAATCACTCTTGGGCTTTTAACCCCACCTCTCTGGAATCAGTTCCAATTTCCTCCGTGGTGGGGAGTATGGATATTTTCAGGAATTACACATTTTTCAAATAGCTGAGGTTGACTTTTACTGTTTTATGTCTTTTCAGGTAACAATTATTTACTAACCGTAAGTGAAGCTGTTACAGTTCTCCGTTCACCTTAGAGTGGTAATTTTGCTTGATTAAATCTTGTAAAAACGCGAAATTTGACTGCTAAGATTTTGCTTTAAATATTTTAAACGACAAACGAACAACGCTCAACATTGCTTAAATTTTCGTCTTGTTAGTGAATGAACTACTGAGTACAACCTGGAACATCGTCTGGAGTACAGCCGTGATAAAAAGTTGCTATGACAGCAATATTAAAAGATGTTGTTTTTGGAGTTATCTGATATGATATTATAAAGAACATCTTAAATTAGTGTCTGGATATTACGCTTTCTGCTGGTTTAAGCTTTTTAAAGTACATAAAACTCGCAAAGGGGAACGATTTCTCAATAAGCAATAAAAATTCAATAAAAGTTCTTCCTCATCCGTTCGACTTGTCACATGCATAGCGGATCGTTTCGAGAAACACTACATTGCACTGCAGTGAAATAAATATCTGTGCAACAAATATCTTTCACCAGCTTTTGTTCAGATTACTACTATACTTTATCAGTTTATGATCCAAATGGCACTGGTCTCCAGTACATCATTTATCGTTGTCTGCCGTATTTTTTTGCCTGAGCTCCGAAAAGCACACGGTCGTTTGGGTACGTGCTTATCTCATTTGTAATTTGTACTTGTGGTGTTATTCATTTTCTCACTGAAGTGTAACATAACCTTTCGAAGCTTGACCTAATCTACATAAAGAGTCTTGCAGACTCGACGCTTGAAAGGCACGGCGAGATTGGATAGACTGTAATCTGAGTCAATAAATCGCATCTGTTAGTTCTATTATTAGCTTTCAATTGGCTTTCTCGGATTGATCGTAAATATTTACCGTTGCTCAAGAATGCTTGCTATCTGTAAAGGCTCTGGGCGTGGAAAGAGGTTCAAATTTATGCCAGCTAAGTCAGTTGTACGGCTTTTGAGTTTTGGCATTTCAAGTGTGCATAACTAATTATTGCACGGACTGACTGCACACGGGTTTATTAAGGATTTTGGAGAGTTTCGTATATGCCTGCCAATGCGCAATGCCAAACTATAGGAAAATGGCGAATTCATCTTGCTGGAGCTTTTACTGAAATATCGAAACAGTTGGAATTTGAAAGGTATGTAGCGTAGATATACAGTAGGTGTCCATTGAATCAAAGAACTGCTGTGTTGTCGTCGAGGAAACTGGGATATGTTTAAACAGAGTTCATATAAATATTGCTGCAACAACATTGACCCATCGTGCAGATTGCATCCTTTGCCGTCTGGTTATCTTTATTAGTTATCAGCCCAGACAAAAGCTGGAACGCTTTTTAAATTTCGAGTTTTAAAATACAGTAGCCACACTGTTTCCTGAATGACTTCGTAGTTCAGCCTTCAAGTAAACAATATAGACAGCGAGGACAATATTCATTATATTGTAAAACTATGGAGCGAAAAATTCGAGCAGAATTCCCATGTTTATTTCCGGTTGAGCTTTCGTTGGACTTCGATTTGCCCAAAGGAAAATACGGGACTTTTAACTACACTATATAAAGTATGTTTGCTCGGTTGTGGTAATAACACTAATTACCATTCTGTGTTCGCCATCGGCTCGAATGAAACACGTCAAGTCTCGTGTTGTGGTGGGCAAGTCTTGCGTATTTTAATTTGGAACGGAAGCGTACGAATTTTTGTAACCGGTCTCTACATTACAATTTTATGTACGGTTTGCAAAGTGTTAATGGAACGCCGGGTCCTTTTGGTGGGTCGTTGCAAAGTAAAAAGGTAATTCCATCATTTAGAAGAGTAATTGTTTAACTTGATTCATAATATCACCGAAGCGAAACACCGACTATTAGAAAACACAGCAAGAGTATCTGCATATAATTTAAAAGACAGCTCTCTTTTTAACAAAGAAGTTGAAAGGCAGTGATACTCAGCTCTCTAAAGCTGCAAGCTGTAGCTGGTTGTCCATTTATTATTAATCTATGCTGAACAACTTGACTGCGGCTGGCGTATTTTGGAAAGGACCATTCGGTATTCATGCCAGTATTGGATCTAGTCTTCTTGAAGAATCCTCTGGCAAGCCAGCTTATCATCGGATAATTTCAGCTTTTAAAGAGTTATCCGCATATGTACTGTAATTCCTACTTTGTTGTAAATGTTATGCTGGAAAGTAATCTCGCGTTGACAAGTAATTTACAAAGTATCTGGGGTCACGGGGTCACGATTTCTGAGCTTTCACTTTCTGTCAATTGAGATCTTAGTTGTATGCAGTTCGAGAACAATCCAATAACTTAATGTTGTAATCTTCATAGAAGAAATCAACTTTTCGCGGATGCAGTGCTGCTTCGTATATATTCTCAATTGAATGTGGCTTCAGTGAGCACGAAAGTAGACTTTTACATTTCTACCCGCATTTTTTTGTCTGTGGCGCGAGATATGATATTGTACTCAAATTGTAGTAAGAGATTATAATAGCATTGTTATCTCTTGTTTCTTGTTTAGAAATAATAAGACTCTTAATATGAATAAAAGTTTGCATTATCTCAAACGAGATCTGTTTGGGTTTAAGCTCAAGTCTTGGCTTCTTTTGTTGTGTATTTTTACACTATATCATTTGGTCGTTAGTCATTCACTGTACTGATAACCGAAAGAGGTACGGTTGTAACTTGTATAGTACTAGTAGTATGTAGCCCGCCGGGTTGTGAAACATCCAAATCCTATTAAACTCGTAATCAGTAAAGCACATTTGATCGGACCTTTCCGGTCACATAAAACAGCGTTTGAATATGTATTTTAAAGAACTTCGCCATTTTATATCCAGGGCCCAGGCTGTAAATTTTTAATTATTACCGCGCCGTTTTTTCACGCAATTCACCGATAAAAGACAATGCCACAAGATCTCCAATCGTTCACAAAAGCTGGTAACAATTCTTTTGCCAAGGGTATGAAGTTTTCACTTCGACCTTCAACAAAACAAATAAAACGTAAAAACAGGAAGTTTAAACTTCGATAGTTTTCTTGACACCTGTGAACAGATCAGCCTTTGCATTGTTTTGTGTGGACGAACGGTGTGCTTTGCTTTTTGACTGGCAACCGAAAATGCAGTTATTAATTTAAAGATATTTCGCCAGTCGTAAACAGGAGCATAGATTTAGTCGGGTAATACAAGAATAATTGTTGTGTGAATGTAATGCCGATGGCGATGGCATTCTTGCGTTGCCACGTTGGATACTGAAGACAGTTCATTGATTTGTGTTTGGCTTCTTATGCTACCATTGAATGATTATTGTAAACACGAAGTGTACTTTCATAAAGCGGTTCTTAGTAAAATTGTGCAATAGTAGTAAACTTAATTTTGTCGCTTGATGCTGTAAATCAGATAATGATGATCAGATCTGAAAGGAAATGCAAACAGTTTGTAGATGCGTGTCAGGACAACTAGTGAAGGTTACATTTCAGTTTTGTTTACTGTCTGATCACAAAAGAACAATGGAACAACATCTAATGTGATGCAAAACAGTGTCATTTACATTGCCTTCCTTGTCAAAATAACCACTTGGAATTGTTACTGTTGTTAAGTTGCTGGTACATGTGGTGGCTACGGAAGGAACTATACGGTACTAGTACTGCTACTGCTTTGTCAATAGTCGCAAGGATGGCATTAAATGTTATCACTGCGGCTGCTATCTGTGCACCAGTAGTCGCAAGGATCGCATTAAATGTTACTGTCATTGCGGCTGCTACCTGTGTATCACTAGTCGCAACGATCGCATTAAATGTTATCATTGCGGCTGCTTTCTGTGCATCAATAGTCGCATGGAACGCATTAAATGTTTGTGTCATTGCGGCTGCTACCTGTATTTTAATAGTCGCAAAGATCGCAATAAATGTTACAGTCATTGCGGCTGCTATCTGTGTACCAGAAGTCGCAAGAAGCCCATTAAATGTTACTGTCAATGTTGCTGCCACTGGTGTACCAAAAGTCGTAGCCTGCGAACAGGCCCATTTGCGAGGAGAGAGAGAGGGGGGGCACCCCCCTCTCTCTCTTTTCCCAGTTCTCTCGCGAATGAGCCTGTTCACAGGCTATAAAAGTCGCAAGAAACGCATTAAATGTTAGTGTCATTGTTGCTGCTACTTGTGTAGCAAAAGTCGCAAGGATCGCGTTAAATGTTACTGTCAATGCATGCTGTAAACTTCACTATTATTGACATGATTACAACGCAGCTATTTCAGGTCTAAGAAAAGTCGTGTATCTCTTTCAGTAACTCCAAGAATAATTTTCTTATTGAGGGTTATCGTACCTTTCTATTCTCAGGAAAAAGAGAAGGAAGTCGAGGCCACTTTACTGGCAGTCAATCATCCAAGCTCTTCGGATCCCGAGGTTGAAGGGGAAGTACCGCCGTACATCCGGATGGCAGGCTCTTTAGAAGAGGCTTGGAAAGATCTCGGTTCTCAGCTGGAAGGACGACGAATCCTCCTCGACACCTCGGTCGCGTTTCACCATAGCGTACAAGATGTAAGTGTGAACGTAGATCCTTTTATCCATGAATTCACGAGCTTCAATTAAATGGATGAAATACTTTTCATCTTGTGTAGTTCCTGTCATTTTTACTCTTCTGCACTGTGCTCCCTTACTGACTCTTTCAAATTCTGCCACTGACACCCGTCATCATTTTTGCTCTGCCTTCCTCCGCTTTTCCTGTTATGATTTCTCATTTCTCGCTTTAAATTCTCCGTCACTCATTTCACTGCACCTCCGTGTATTTCTTTACCTACCATACATTTCCCAACCCCGCTATACATTAATCTTGTCCGTCACTCATTTCACTGCACCTCCGTGTATTTCTTTACCCTGCTATACATTTCCCAACCCCGCTATACATTAATCTTGCCCGTCATTCATTTCACTGCACCTCCGTGTATTTCTTTACCCTGCTATACATTTCCCAACCCCACTATACATTATCTTGTCTGTAATTCATTTCATTGCACCTCCGTGCATTTCTTCACCCTACCATACATTTCCCAACCCTGCTATACATTAATCTTGTCCGTTCTTCATTTCACAATGGCACCTCTATATATTGCATTTCCCAACCCTGATGTTTAGTTTTACCCGGAACGTCCTGATTAGGCTAATCAATATGTCCGATATATCCGGGAACCGAGTGACGTATATGTGCTACAGGTGAAACAGGAGTGGCCGTATCATGACCACGCGGAAGCCAAGGACAACCTCGTTCCCTGTTTGGGTCTGGTTATGTGGCCAAATCAAATAGACGTGGGAGGTGTGCGTAAGATTAATTTCTGTTCATAAGAGCGGAACATGTTGTACTTGCTAAGAATGTACACGCTAAAAAATCACGACGTTTCGACCTCTCCGAGGTCATTTTCAATGAAGTAAAAAGGCATGGTAGGTGAGCTTCACACATAAGAATTCACTAGCAACACAATTGCTATGCCTACTTAAAAACTGCGCCTTTCACGCCTTTTTAACTACAAGAAAATCTGAAAGTGAAATGGTTTTGTAGTGTTTATATAATAAACAGCACATTGTATGGCCGCTTGGAGATACGAAAATTGGTGCTCTCACTCGTGAAATATCTTTTTCAACATTTCGTATCTCTGCGCGGTCATGTAAATATATCCCCTATATCCCTCACCAGCGTGTAATATCCTCTATAACTTCTCATTACCGCGTACTGATATCCTCATTATATATTCTCCCCACCGCGGTAATATCCACCGTATCTTCTCGCCATCATGTAATATTCTCCATATATTCTCGCCACCGTGTAATATCCTCTATATCTTCTCGTTACCGTGTAATATCCTCCATATCTTCTCGTCACCCGGTGTAATATCCTCCATATCTTCTCGTCACCGTGTAATATCCTCCATATCTCCTCCCCACCGTGCAATTACCACTATTTCTGTGTACTAGAAATGATGCGTCAGTCTACAGCAAAACTTGCTGTTGATATTGAATGTTCCCCTGCCACTCTGTAGACGGGAACATATCAGTTACTTGTTATTATGTTACGGCACTTTTTTCTTCCCTTTGTTCTTGTTGTGGGTCAATGTGTTCACTTGGACAATTGATTGAGGGAGTTGTATTATAATTATTTTCATTGCACGATCCATTTTCGCCGTGCAAGACTACACCAGCTGCTACATATACCCTCCGAAAGGTTTAAACTCTCAACCCTAATTAAATAGTTCTGTCGCTGTTGCGGCTTGCTGCTACAAACTAACAAACCCGTGTCTGCCCCTGAGGCACACTTCATCGCTTATGTGATGATGTTTTTGCTGTTGGGTTACCTGTCACATGACGGCATTTATTTCGACCTTGTTTCTGTACAATTTATAGGTAATCTTTATAGAATCGTTGAGCACTGATCTACGTCTCTGTATATTTCATTTTGTACAACACACGGAACTGTTCGTGCCAGCTCAAATTCGATTTGGGCATCATTCAAGAATTATTATTATTATTTACAGGTTATTAATCAATCTGTCAATATGCAACATCATTTTTAGCTCAGTGTTTACGGACCTCATTGGCGCACGTCATGAAGTATGAAATAATTTTGGTGCTTTCTATTTAATTAGAGGTTTCTTCTGAGTCTTCTTGGAGAGAAATATGTAACTGAACTTCACATAACCAGCGAGTGGCGCGATTACTAATATGTTAAACCTTTTCCTGCTGAGGTTTTGAAAGTCAAAGTTGGCAAAACTTTATGAAAATTCTGATCCTCTGAATTTGTTTAAACATTTAGCATTTTTGATTCAACCTTTCAAGACAAGCAAAATTAATAGTCGTTTTATTGGGCTTCAACAACTAGTTTAAGAGTTGACTGATGTCCTTGGTTTCTGTGAAATCGAACTTTATGAAAATTTTGAACTGGTGAATTAGTTGAAACATTTAGCAATTCCCAATTCTATCTCTGAAGACGAGCAAAATGAATGGTCATTTTATAAGGTTTTAACGACTTGTCCAAGAGTTGAGATTTCCTTGGTTTATGCAAGACTGGGTTGAGCATGAGAAGGGTTAAGAGTCCTTTAACAACAGTCTATTTCTGTTTCCTTTTCATCACAGTTTTCAGAAAGACTGGAGGGCACAGAAGATGAATTGAGCAGGGCGTTACTCATAGAGGACGTGACATCAGCCAAATCCTTACTCAATCAGCACCAAGAACTCAGAAAAGGAGTGCTGGAATTATCAATGCAAACGTTATCCAAAGGCCAGAATCTACTTGATAAACTACGTGAAGCAAGTACACATGCAGACATCAACAATCGCCACGCCACCACGGCAGCATGCTACAACATTGAGCGTATTCTGGAGGGACTGCACCAGCGCCGTGGACAACTCGATCAGATATGGAAGAACAGAAAAGATGTACTGGAACAGTGTATCAGGAAGTGCAAGATAGAGGAAGATATCAACTTGGTATGTACTTTGTTTGTTCAGTTTTAAAATTGGTTGTCCAAAAGGTTTTGAAATCTCTCTTCATGCTGGTGTCAGTGTGAAATATCACATTTCCGAATAGTGCTCCAGTTCCTTTAAACAATAGCGTTAAGTCGAGGCTTATCCCACTTCTCATATATTTGCTGTATTTTTGGCACGAAGCTTCGACTCGAAACGGCTGTTGTTTACAAGAACTGGAGCGTAATTCGGAAATGGGCTATTTAAGGAAAATCCAAGGCAAGTTTAGAGTAGGCGTAACTCTGTTGGGTAGTGTGCGCGCTTCGATCTTCGTTGACATAATGTTCAGGAAAGCATTATCCGATGCATATAGCTTAACGTCTCTTGTCCTCTGTATATTGATTGTTCTCAGGAT
>JANSTR010158762.1:0-10209 GCA_025434805.1 Antipathozoanthus remengesaui
CCCGCCCCCCCCCCGCCCCCCACCCCCCCCCCCCCCCCCCCACCCCCCCCCCCCCCCCCCCCCCCCCCCCCCCCCCCCCCCCCCGCCCGGCCAATCCCAACAATTGGGTATATGGGCATGTGCTGCCCTTTAGGGTATGGTTTGCGGGTCATTTTGCTCTAAAAGAAGGATATCATTTTAGAAGAATTTTGCTGCCATAAAAAGTTCTCTGTTGTATAGGGCACCGAATAATAGGGTATAGAGAATTGTCGTTTTTGCCGTCTGGAATAGGGTCAGGATTTGAGGGACTGGGCCGCACACACCCCTACCCAACATTTGAGCGGGTACTCTCCGAGTGCGTTGTTCGCTGGTTGCTGTTCGTGTTTTGGTTTTAATGATTGTTGTCCGCTGTTCGATTTATATTTGTGATGGTTGTTAACAGTGTTAATAATCTTTTGTTGTTTTCTTTTCCCCATGTCATTGCCCGTTGTTCATTATTTGTACTTTGTTAAGTAGTCGTCGTTTGCTTGTTGGTGTTTCCTGTGGCAGTTACTTAGTTGTTTATGTCGTTATGCTGTTGCTATCTTCAGAAGAGGCGATGAAAAGTTACAAACTGCAGAACGGTTAAAATTTGTTGAAATAAAGCTAAAGGTCAGTTAAAGTAATTCCAGTAAGCTCCATGATAATAAACGAAGAACTGATGCAAAATCGAAAAGTTGCATCTCTGCGTGTCAGAAGTACAAGCTGAGCAATTAAATGAATCATTAAACGTTTTCTGGCCGAAACGTTGAAGGTGCTACTTGATGTTGCAGCGCGTAGCAAATTGAAAATAAACTAAGCAGTTTGAGCAAATCTTCTATTACAGCTTCCGTTCTTTACAATTGTTACTTTATTCATTCTTCCATCCTTCAATTCATCCTTCAATCCTTTCCAAATTGATACATATCTGCATCTCATAGAATTACCTAACTGCTTTCTTTTTACTGGACACTTAACAAGAATCACTCCACCAAGTTCAAACATATTTTCAGTGTCTTATTTGTTATGAAAAAAGTCTTTGGCACGAGTATTGAACACCCAAGGATCATACGTCACGGCGATTGTTTCCAATGATGGACACTGAGTATTGTAAACTTAAGCAAATCTCTTCAACACATTCTCCAAATGTCTACCGCCTTTTTTGAATAGGTAGTGTAATTTCTCGAAACATGAAATGAATAATGGAAACCCAAGAAAGAAGACTAGAAGAAAAATAGCACTTGTTACTTATAGGAGTATGGAACGGCTATTTACTGACAGAGAATGTTAAACAAGTCGTTGTTGATTACAATGTCAAGTTGGAGCTTTTTTTGTTGTTGTTGTCGGAGCTTACTTTGGCGTTATTTCGTTCGGCGATCAACAAATACCACAAAGCCCATTTTATGTATCTATGTCCCGTTTGTGTACTATTACTACAGAGCAACTATTCTTATTCTTATCATTATTACTCTTAGTATTAGCTATTATTATGAAATAGATTTATCAAATGAATTTCAAAGTGGTGTTGTGATTGCATAGGGTGCCCAGATATTTTGTGAGGAAATGCTTCGTGGTTAGTCCGCCATACTGGAATTTACTAATAAGCGATGAATTGCATACTGGAAGAATAATGACAATAAGTTAATTAATTGATGAATTCGCTTTTAGTGATATTAACGTATCAGGTGTATTGCTGAGACTGCTTCAGAGTGATTTTTACTGACCAAAAAAGCACGGTGTAATTGGAAACTCCAAACCGAACAATATCTTCTAGTAATGCCTGCATAATGATTAGAATTTCCAACATGGCGGACATCCCGTGACGTAATTTTGAGTACCCTGTGCCGCCGAAGTTTCTTGATTTGTTTCTCACCTGAAACCAAGAATCGAGAAAACCACTACGCCAGCAAAAAGTGACGTTGCCGAGTTGGCAATGGATATGACGATGGCATCGCGCAGTGTATTTTCATGTTGGTCATTATAGCTAGCGTATGCAACCATGGTCCCGAAGGCGACTCCGAGACTGAAGAATATTTGTGTTGCAGCATCTAGCCAAACAATTGGATCCTGTAGTCTTTCCCACTGTTGGACAAAATGAATTGTCAGTGTTTCGAGAACTCCTGAATAGCCATTTGTCAACGCCATCGTCTGAGCATAAAGCACAGGGATGAGACTGCGGCGAATGGCCTCTTGTAAGACCAGAATAGATACAGTGTTTCGAGAACCCCTGAACTGCCTTACAGTACGGATATCGCCAACTGAGCTTTCAAACACAGGGGCAACATCCAGGCAGCCGAATGCGGCCTTTTGAAAAGGCCAAAATAAAAAAGACATTTATTAACATAAAATCAGTGTTTCGAGAACCCCTGAACTGCCTTACAGTACGGATATCGCCAACTGAGCCTTCAAACACAGGGGCGACATCCAGGCAGCCGATCGCGACCTTTTTTGAAAAGGCCAAAATATAAATAGACATTTATTAAATTAACATAAAATCAGTGTTTCGAGAACCCCTGAACTGCCTCACAGTACGGATATCGCCAACTGAGCCTTCAAACACAGGGACGGCATCCAGGCAGCCGAATGCGGCCCTTTGAAAAGGCCAAACATACGAAAGACATTTATTTAAAATAAATAATCAGTGTTTCGAGAACCCCTGAACTGCCTTACAATACAGAAATCGCCAACTGAGATTTCAAACACAGGGGCGAAATCCAGGCAGCCGAATGCAGCCCTTTGAAAAGGCCTTGACAGGCAGATAAATACAAGATATTCAGTGTTTCGAGAACCCCTGAACTGCCACCAGCAGATCCAACCGTCTGAGCCTGCGGCACAGCGGTCATGACCTGGCAGCCGAAATGTTCTACATTCCACGTAAACTCAGGCAGGCACTGGAAGTTCGAAATCCTCCAGATGACAACTGTGTCCCCTTCCCCATAAGACATCCTGTTGTGATCCTTTTCTGTCTTCTTGTGTTGTTGCTGGTGTGTTCTGTGCGTGTTGGACCTACCTTGGGCGTGAACAAGTGTATAATGCCCGTGGATGAGCCTTTAAGGAGCAGACCTCTGACGAAAAAACACGCAAGCACGAAGTATGGAAAGGTCGCCGTGAAATACACCACCTGTGAATAATAAATGAGTATCGAAATCGAAAAATGCTTTGTTACCATGTTCCGGCATCGTTTTCACAATTAATGTGGATTCCATTCTAAAATTCATTGATTGTTCATGATGTTATTAATCAATGAGTCGGAGGGGAGGGGAGAGAGGGGGCTAGTATTTGGTCGCTTATATGAACTTTAATACCCAATGAAAACGCAGGTGAAAACCATGTGTGAGTTTAAATTTCGATTGTAGAGCCCTTTTTGAGGATTACCTAGTGTTGATATATATATAATAATATATTAGCACAAGAATGTATAAATAGGAGCGACTAAATTAGCTTTAATCATACTGAAACCCCTTGAAGAAGGCCAAGTGTGGAAATTCGTTGGGGAAATAAAGCTTTGAAAGACGAGAAAAGACCATTCTCCCATTGTTCAAAACGAGTTGTATAAAGTTCAATTAAACCATGTTATCATAAGAGCCAAATCATACTATCAATAATTAAATATGTGAATCCTGGCGAACCATACTGTGAAAAAAATAGGTTTTGAAAAAGAGAAAATCAGGAAACAGTTGAGTTTTTGTTACTTCGTCATGTTGCTGGTCAACTTGTGCCACCAGAGAACAAGAGGAGGTCTTGGAAGTTGGTTGGGGGTGAGTTGGGTGGAAGGACTGATAGAGATTTTAAGGACACTATTTAATTGGAGTCAATAACTAGTTACCGTATATAACGCTACCTGAAACCAATCTTCAATGTAGCCTAAAATTAGCGATTTATTTCTCTTTTATATTTCTTAATATTGCTTCTACTTTGTCAAACCAACCCAAGGGTGGGGAAGAAACTATATAAGAAATGCGATCTCTGAGGATGCAGTCCAAATCGGTAGAATAAACCAGATATCTTGTGGCAGAAATTATTTATGTTTGCAAATCTAGCAGCACGATTCGAAATAGTACGATTGCTGATGTTAATAGTTGCATGAAATGTCATTTTTTAACAGTATGATGTTTGTTTACTGCGGCGATTTTGTGGATCGCCGTTACATTTAAACCTTCTAAAATTTTCTTAACCCTTGATCGTCCAAGGGGGGGGGGGGGAGTCAAATGGACCCCTCCCCCCAAGGTTTCTTCGACCTAAAAATCGCAGCTTTGAAGCAATCAAACAAAACTTTCAGTACTTGTAGTCCCATAATGAACGCATCTTTTGACGTTAATTGGATGATGTCATCATTTATAATTTGAGCTAAATTAATTATGCGGACCGGACGGCCAGACTGTTTGATCCCAGTCACGTGCACTTTCTTACCTTTCCCGACGACTTGATGCCCTTGAGAATACACAAAAAGGCTAGTACCCAGGCTATCACCAAACAAACGGCCATTTTCCAGTTGAAGGAAAGAGGATCGTCAATGCTCTCAGCGTGCTGCAAGGCCTCTCGATGGAAAAAATACGCAGTGGGACTGCTCTTGGTGCACTCACTAGTGGATGGACAACAGATTATTTAATATTATTATATACTTATTGGATTCGTCCAAGCCCAATATGGAAAGATGTTTAAGTGGATACTTCAATATTGGGCGAGACCGAAGTTCGAGTCTAATATTACAATCTTTCCATCTTGAGCAAGGATGAATCCAATAAGTTTTTTTTATTAAAACGAAGAAAATTACAGACACTGACATTGGTTCACTTTTATTTCTGACCTTCGTTCCGAAAAGATGTCGACTTGGTCATGATTCAGTCGAAGAACGAAGGTCACTACAAACACTGCCAGTAAAAAAGCGATCGTAAAATTACATCACGTGAACATCAAATAATTGAGAAAGTGTCACGGCATATCCCAAAAACTAGGTCACGTGCAATCAGTCCAATAGTTTGCTGTCCAATATGGTGTTGACTAATATCGTCAAATAATGGATAGGCACATGACCGCAATGCCGACATACAGTAATTTATCTCTGAGGTATAATAAAACTGTTTAAGAAACTGACATTGTCTCGTTCATTGCGCACTGGCCTATGCATACCGAAAGGCTTTGCCCCGAGGGAGGGGAGGGGGGGATTACTCGCCATAATTGGAAATATGGGTATGTGAGGCCCTTTAGGGTATGGTTTTCGGGCCGATTAGGTCTGAAATAGGGAAACAATTTTCGCTGTTTAGTGTGGAAAAGGGTATCATTCTTAAGAGAATTTTGCTGCCATAGAAAGTTCTCTCTTTTATAGAGTACAATATTGCCAGTTTGTCTGCAACAGGGTGATAGAAAAT
The DNA here is from genome assembly GCA_025434805.1 of Antipathozoanthus remengesaui. NCBI lineage: Eukaryota > Metazoa > Cnidaria > Anthozoa > Zoantharia > Parazoanthidae > Antipathozoanthus > Antipathozoanthus remengesaui. The sequence continues at coordinate 5,367 of JANSTR010158762.1, forward strand.
TACCATGTTTGGTCTTGAAATAGGGTCAGGGTTTGAGGGATTGGGCCGCACACCCCTATCCAGAATTTAGGCGAGTACCCCCCCCCCCTAACATATACACTAAACGATGCGTGTCATTACCTGGGAACAATTTCATGTGTTGCATTTACGACGTCCATCACAGACGTCTTGGGACACTCGGCCCAAGGAAGCGGGGACTGGAACGAGTTGTAGAAGTAAAACAGAACCCACGCAATTACCACGTTGTAGTAACTGCCAACCAGGATACAGACAACGGTCGAGGCGATCCCCACCCCTCCCAGGTAGGGAGAAACTGTGCTCCATACTGTAATAGAACCTTGCCGTAACCGCTGACCAATACTAAGCTCAAGGTAGAACATTGGGATTCCTTCAATTATGAGCATGATGAAGTACGGGATGAGAAACGCACCTGAGGCGGAACGCGGTAAGTATTGTTAATACAAATAATAGTAGTTACAAATCAAAACTCTGAGAGGAGACCGGGGATATAATTTTCTCACAATAAATAGACAAAGACAGGCACACAACAGACAGACAGATAGATGGTTAGAACTGTAAAAAATATCCAGTTATATATCGACTTAAGTCTGCTTGGAGATCTAACTTGAACATGACAATAAAGTGCGAGTCAATTCTAACCGCAAGTATCACCCCCGGGCACTTGAATTGTGCACGGCTCAGCGGACAATTTCATTGGCAAATGCCCTGTCTCCGTTCTTACTATGATGATTAAATGCCCGGCCCCTAATATCTATCAGCCCTGAATATACAACAATACTACTTGCCATTTCGTAACTCTTTCAACTCAATAGAACTGCATAAAATAATGGACAAAGACAAAACAAATGGTTTTATTGTTTTGATAGGTCTTTTAGGGTCCATAAATGCTATTCGTATTCGTGTTTGAAACTCTTGACTTCTGAAACTTCTGAATGCCGTCGTTAAAGACGACAGCAATATGTTACGAGGCAAGGTTTTGATTGTTCAGTCGCAAAGCCTGGGAACCGGGACACTATTAACTTTCGAATGCCCGGTCCTGCGGGACTCATCTTGTATGAAATGGCCGGCTGCAATTTACTCGGATAAGGACGCTAACATGGTAGCATAATTTACTGAATTGCAGAATATATCTGTCATTGTCAACTGTGTGGCAAATCGTATTCCGCGCGGGAGGCGAAATCGTGTCATTCTGGTTTAAAATTAAAATTTTCACTGATTTTAGGCCTCTCCGTTGGTTGATTGTTCAGTCAGGTGAAAGAGTTATAAAATATCAAAAAAATGTATGATCCCTTGTAGACGGATTTACTAATAAAGGATCAATTTAGTGGTTCATCGTTTATAGTTGTCCCAATTTTGAATTTTACGTTTTCTAAATCCGAAATTACACTAAATACACCGAACATGCAGATCTATGTTTTTGCAATTTACTTTACTAACCTATCGGTTCCTCTGTCTTTAATTTATTATCCAAAATATCAGTAAATGGATAAATAGAGTGGGGATGTCCCATTATAGGTTTAAAAATGTAAAAAAGCAATCACAATATCGCAAAATGAAAATAATCCGCCTTTAATTGCTATGCCTTTACTCATAATGAGTTCTTTACTTCTCATTTTTTAAAAATGATAACTAGCACACACCGCAACAAAGAGACGTCGTAATTAAAGGTTCAAATGTGTGCGGTTCCCTATTTTGGTTTGACAGAGAACTGTTTCCGTGTCAGTAAAATACGTTTTGCTAAGATGCCAACTACAGGGCAATAGTTCAAGGACATTAAAAAGGATTCAAGCCCTGCATGCCGAGATCATAGTGAAGATTTATTGTTCTGTTTCTATCAACATGCAGCACTTTATATCATGAACAACAAGTATCGAGTCGAGTAGGACCACTTTGTGACGGTACGGTGAACAAAATTCGATTTTATTACACGTTGACTAATTAACGGATTGTGACAAACTTGAAGACGAAAGAAGAAAACTAACGAACATTGGTAGTTCGTGTTTTTCTTGTATAATTGCTGAAAAACAATTAAAACATTAGGACAAGATATACAAGCACAAGTTCTATCGCTTTATTATTTACAATGTACAGTTTGAACGATTCTCGATTTGGTTTCAGGTGGAACCTATGGTACATTAAACAGCAGTATTTACGTCAGTAATAGCTGTATTAGTGTATTGCATGTAAAACAATTAGTTCAGTGATCATTATTGATTACAAATTTAGAAAAATTTAATTTTTTTAGTTGAGAACAAACCCGGCGAAATGAAACCTGTTCTAACTCTTTCTCTCTTATTTTAAACTAACCTCAGACTCCTTTATAAAGGCCTTGTCAAAATACATTTCTCATCGTGCTTTAGGCTAAAACGTAATTCAAAATTAAATGAAAGAAGCACTACTGTTTAGATCCCACGGAAAAAGCCACGCAGTAAATATTAAGCAGAAGAAATTAATCACTCAAAATCCTCCCCCGCTCACGAATACACACGCACCTCCGCCGTTTTTCTGGCACAACCAGGGAAAACGCCACACGTTTCCTAGGCCCACTGCAAATCCAATTGCTGACAAAAGAAACTGGATCTTGTTGTCCCAAAGGGGCCTTTCGCTCACAGTGACAACACAAGATTTTTCTGGCTTGTCCTGATCCTGTAGAATCGCGGCTGTTGAAGACACTTTCTGGTTTTCTTCGCTGGCTTTTATTGTTGTTAATGTATAACTCGACATCTTTAACTCTCTCCACACGCGAACAACGACTAAAGATTGAGATTCTGTGTAAAATAGATATAGATGTGATTTGTGTAATCGTTCCGTGATACTCGAGTGATTTATAGAAATGTTACTAGGGCCAGCCAGTGAGTACTATACTAGGGATATTTTCTTTCCATGATTGGTATATATAGCGATATAGTGTACATAGTATGGAATCTGCCGAATTCTTTAACTACAATTTTTATTTACAACTGAAAAAAATTAAATTGGATTTCAGTTTACGTTACTTCACTGTAATTTCCGATAATCCTAAACTCAATAACTGTTCCGTGTTTAATACGGATGCTTTGAAATTCTGATCAACAATAATCGTCTGAAAATGTTTCATCACCGCTCAAGTTTAGAATGTAAGAGTAGATTGAGCAATATAAAAGAGATAAATACACTGTATGTAATAAACTAAGACATGTATAGATGGAGAAATAATCAGCAAGGGAAAGAAAATGATGTATACAATATACCCTACCTTGTGGTCTGATGAACGTGTTGAGTTATATTCACGAATAGGATTTATCTGTGACGGTGTGAACTTTGATCCAGAATCTATATACTACCGGTACCAACTGCGCTTAATGCTGTGGTCGCACAGATGAATAAAAGCGCTAAGCTTCTACTCAACTGTATCCGTTTTAGTGTGAGCCAGTCAGTACACAAGGATGATGAAACCGGGAAAACCCAACCAATCAGAGAATACAACGTCTTGTTTATATGTAAATATTTTATATTGACAATAGACTCAGACGCTTCTTCCTGAATGAAACTTTTGCCAAGAATCTTTATAAATGAAATAATGGGTTATATAACCTCATTTCAGATAAAATCCATTAAGAGAATCTTTCACAGGGTGTCTCTCGCTGTCGAATTGGATAACTAATTGAGAGCGGTTTTCAATCAATAGACGTCACAGGACGGTTTTTTTTTAAAATATTGTAAGCGAATCATTATTGCATCAGTTGAGCTTTGTTATGGAAATCTTGGAAAGCTTTGTCAGTTCAAATATTTTTCTTGCACTCCCACGCATTGTTATTCTCCTATATCGTCTCCCTGTTGGCGTAAAAAGCGGTTTCTTGACCGGCCCGCAATATGACACAGATCTTGGTTTATATTTCAGATAGCGGGGAAATGTGCGCTTTAAAATTTCTGTTAATTTCGAACAGCTGTTATGTTACACGAACTCGACTCAAACCCCACGCGTGTGCGTGGCACGTGTTCAGGACGTGCAACTTGGCAGTTTTCTTGTGGCGGGAAGTGAACCCAGCTGGTGGCATACGTTACATCTTTCAGTTTTAAAACCGCAACCATTTTATAATGACAATTTTACGAGAGTTTATTTAGATCACCAGAATGAAATATATTTATATTTAAAGTGAGTCGTTAACAACCAGTATCACTAACTTAATGGCTTTTTTCTTTCATTTCAACTCAAGTCAAGAACATTACAACACTAGGCATATATAATACAATAGCCAAAAATTAAAAAAAAAACATGCAGATGCACAGTATATTTCGCAATTTGTGTTAAATATGACGATACCAGTTTTTTCCCTCACAATTATTTAATTTATTTTTTTATTCAAAACCGCATGATTACCTACATTCTCCTGTTTCTAAATAGCACTCAATTCTCATACGATCGGGTGTTCAGTACAATTAGTGAATTACTAGAATATGAAAATACTCGTGGCGTTGCTGTTTATATATAAGTAATTCAGTTTTAACTCCTTCATTTTATCTTCGCGGGCAATGTTTCATGAGATATACACTCATTTTTTATAACAAAATTTGTAACTACAAATGCTATTGAAATGTTCGTACATTTTGTAGTTTACTGTTTAGTATGAAAACAGCCTTTATTAGTATCTGACTGTTGGGTCACATGCAGGAAAAATGCACGGTACCACGACTGTTGGGTCACATGCAGAAAAAAATGCACGGTACCACGGCCAAGCACTTAATCTTTACACAAAAACACTTTCATAATAAAAATAAACTATGAAAAAGTCGGCATAACAACGTAGTGAAACAGTTTTTATGATTACAATATTTCGGCTGG
>JANSTR010158773.1:0-10207 GCA_025434805.1 Antipathozoanthus remengesaui
TGGCAGTGTGAAACTTCTGGATGCCAGATAATATAAGTAAGATAAAGATTGCTTGCAAGTTACTTGCTGGATATGGAAAGGTTAAAAGCACCTTCTCAAAATCATCTCGTGATTATAATGATGACACTGACAATGATAATAATGATGATGATATAAATTGATAATAATAAAATGATGATGAGGACGATAATAATGATTGTGATGATCATAATGATGCATGATGATGAAGATGATGATGATGGTGATGACAATGTTGTTATTGATGTTATCGATAATGATGATGATTTTCACGGTGATGATAATAATGTTGATGATAAGTGAAGATCTTACCAATTTTGTAGACAGCATTGTTCCACTTACGACCAATGCAGTAACGGTTCGAAATGCTGCATTGCTTGAAATCATCTTGAATGCAGCCTGAGGATAAGTCTGAAGGTTTCGGCATGTGGAGATTACTGTGTCCTGCCCAACATTGGCCTGCGGTAGAAACCATGAATGAAACTTCATTCTTTATGGTGCAATGCAAATCAACAGCTAATGACGCTATGGTAGATATGTAGAGTGATAAAGTCAATTTTATTTTTTTATGGTAATACTAAATTTATTGCCTAGTGATATTGCCTATGGTATGCCGAAACGGAAAAAATTCAAGAATAATTCAAATTTCAGCAACAATGTTATTAAATGTATCAAAAAATAAAACATTGTCCAAAATGCCCGAAAAATATACCAAGCTTCATTCAATATATATCAAGGTTGCTGCAAAATTATATATCCGTTTCGGCATTCCATAGATGAGTACGAGGACGCTGGTGGTAGCGCTTCTCCACTATTACGAAACTCCAGCTCCAGACGTCAGCCGCCGGTACCTTCAGTCACCAACGGGATAGCAACCAGTAGTGTACCTCCAACCCAACATTCACCCAACCTAGAGTATGTATATAGGTTTACTGCACTCTTTTCTTGTCACCGAAATAAAACATTAGTGTTTGCTAATACAGCAATTACATGAGGTGAACAATACCGCGATTACATCTAAAAGTAATAAGTTTAAAAATAATAAAACGTAGATTGAGATTGTGATAGACTGGCTTTATAAATGTTTGACCAAAGATTTAGTGACCATTCAAATTAGTTATTTTCACGAAAATATGAAAAGCGATATAGAAAGTCGGTTCGCAAACTGTGCAGTGGGTCGAAATACAATCACAGCGAAGACTGTAGATCTTCAATAATAACTGGACATATATATATATCATTTTTTTTTCTTAAAAGGGATCCATGGTTGGCCTTTGAAATCAGCAGGCATGGCGATGACAGTGATGACGAGGAAATCGCCATTGTTAAAGAACAGCAGAGGTATGACGGAAAAGAAAGCAGTAACGTCCATTTTAGAAGCATCAGATACTTTTTGCGACACAAAGGGAGATTAAACCAGTATTTTTCGCAAACAATGCTCGAGTTCCAGAACGTTTTAAATTATAGTGTATCGGAAAAGGATATTTTAATGCCAAGGAGTTGTTAAAGTCAGGCAAACGCCCGAAAACTGAAAAGTTCACCAGTCTCCGGAATCTGACTCCCACAAAAATAAGTATTATAACCGTGATGTCAATTTTATATGTATGTACACAATGGATAGCAAAGTTGTTTTTTTTGTACATTCACCGTGCTTGCTTAGCATAATTCACAAGACAGTAATTGGCTCTAAAGATTTTGAAATATTGTGGTGTTTATGATACTCACTCTGTGTATATTTGTACAGTGTACATTTCTATGTGGTACTAGTAATCGTCTGTTGCGAAACACGAACAGACACATCAGAAGAGATTCAGTTTGTATTGTATATTACGTTTGCAGGAATGCCCCAGACGAGACAGACACCGCTTCAACAGAGCAAACCGAAAGTTCAGCACGCGATCTGCTGTCAACGCACGTGGCAAAGCTGTACCTTCGAAAGTCAGCGGTTTATTATATTCGAAGATCGAGGGCGTGGCAGAGTTTTCTAAGAGAGACCACGACTAATAACATGGGTGAAAGTGATGAATTTGAGGTGATAATAAATAAATTTTCTTATGCCCAAAAGAGCAAGAATTGGGTTCAGAGCTCTTTTCATGTCCTGATTGGTCAATAAAATCCTTAAGATTTGCGTAGGAGTGTGTGAATAGCACCTGACGAATACCATCATTAGTCACCTTAAAAAGTATCCACTATTAGCACACACCAAACTGGTGTTATGTAATTTTGCTTTTATTTCAAGGAATAAACTTCCTATCTTAACGAAGCGGTGCTTCTTTCTTGCACCATCAGGTTAAATTTACAGACTCTTTGGAGACCGTGGATGATAAAGGTCACCGCCGAGAATTTTTTCGTCTCCTTCTAGCGGACCTCGTTAGAAGCAGTGGTGTGTTTCAAGAGACGGGAAAAGAGGGAGCCTACATCCTCACCCACAATGCCAAGTTTTTGGCTCAACACCATTACTACATGGCAGGGTGGGCCCTGGCAATGTGTCTCGTGTTTGGAGGTGCAACTCCACGGATCCTTTCCGATTCCATTTTTGAATACATCACCAGCGGTTATGACAAAACCAATCCTACGGTGGAAGAAATCCCGGAAGCTGCATGTCGCGCAGTTCTCGAGCAGGTGGGTGCACGTAAACACGCACTACGTTTAGTATCTTCTTCGCTTGACTCAAAGACCTGGCTCATCTCTCTATCCCTGAAGCGTGTGATACAAAATTCGAGATTTCTAAGAGAAGTTGAGATTATTTAACTACCACTTAAAATCCAACATTAACCAAAAGAAAGCCCACACTCGAAATAATATCAAAGGCCGGGGGAGGGTCCGCCGGAGGAATGGGAACACTTGGAATAACCTCTTACATGTAACAAGTTGAAGCTTCTATTTCCAAATATTTAGATTGCTAGAGCAGACAGCCAAGAGGCTCTGAAAAACGTCGTACTGGAGGAGACTACTGCGGACATCCTATTCGAGGCGGGATTCCAAAACCCATCAGCAATTACAGTCAGAGAGAAAAATTTGGTTGTCGAATGTGTTTCAAAGTACATGGTGATCGGGAAATATAGGTTCGTGACAGCACAGATAACTAACGTAAGGCCAGGAGAACAAAATGTAAATAGATTAATTCTTCTTGAAACGTCAGGGAAAAAATACAAACTAATATACAATAGAATAAAGATATTAGCAACGAAGGAAAACAAAACAACGTAAGCGACGGAGAAATAACAATACTAAATTAACCAATGTCGTAAATATAACGTTAGCATAAATTTAAAGTATTGGAAGTAGCTCGAGTACATTTATATTCAGAAATGAAACGTAATTGTAATTTTGATTCACCTGAATGTCGCGGCATTTGTCCAGCTGACAAGTTCTGGAAATGGGTGGTGCTTCTATTTTAGAAACTTGGTTAGAAGTAATTTATGTAATCAATAAAACTGTCCTAGCGCCGGAGTAAAACCTGTTTGCATGTTCCATTTGAACAGGTCTGAACTTGAAGAATTTAGAGAGGGTCTGTCCCACTATAGCCTACTAGACCTCATTGGTGAAAACGCTACAACATTCAGGCCAGTCCTTGTCAATTCCGGTGCAAAGAGTGTCACTGCTGACTACATCATCAGAACCTTTTTACCGGAGTTCAGCGAGGCTGGTAGCAACCGAAGGGAAACTGAAGAGGATATATTCGAATTCTGGTTGTCCTTTGTAAGGAGCACCACAGGTTTGTGTTAGGAGGGGCTACTCAAATAGTACTTTCATGGTTCAAAGATCCTTTGCCCACACCAAATAATTTTGATTCTCTTCATGTATTTAAATGGTATTATTATAATGTTAAACCAAAAGACGTTCTTAAATTCGCCAGTGGCCTGGAGGAAGAGCCCGTTCTTGGTTGGGGGGAGAACAGCAGTCCCTCGATTATGTTTACCGAGCCCAAGAGCCCAGGTGCTAAGCTCATGGAGTCTAGAACATTTGGGCCCACCCTGCTCCTGCCACTGGCTAACTACAGTGGCCAGCAAGAATTTAGTGAGAGAATGGGATATTCTGTTCTTGGTGCGCAACATATTTTGTTGTCGTAGCCCTGTCTAGTTGGACATGTTTTGTTGCATGTTGGGAACAACAGCCAAACCGTTACAATCCATTTTACTCAGTTGTGTTTGTTTGATTTCTAAATTTACTTTGTATGTAAATTATTGAAGAAGAAAATATTGCATAGAGGCAGGCTAGATGTTGTTGCAAATCTACAGAGGCAGTAGAGATTTCACTACTCAGATATGATGTGATCCACAGACGTTTACTCGCTTGGTTTTGATACAAGAAAATATAAAATTTTGCAAAAACAGCCCGTAACAGCAAAATTCATATTTATATAACATTCTGTTACAAAACAAGAAGAGATTATTAACTATTAGCACTAGTTCCACTGTGGAATCTTCAGTACCCAGTGTTTGAAACTGAAATCAGTAGTGCAGATGGAGGAGACGAGAATCATTAACTTTATGTACTGAAGAATGAAGGAAATTATGGTTCTTGATTAACCCATTTCTTGAAACTCTCAGCCTGCCAAATTGTTAAGCAGGCTGGTAGTTTCAAGAAACAGGTTAATGCCATGATTTCCATCATCCTTCAGTGGATCAATTACCTCATTTATCTGAGAAAACTGGTCGTCAGAAAGATTTAAGTTCAGGTCTGGAACTTGGACATTGTTGTTAGTTTGTAATTCTGGAACAAGGTTCTCTTCGTCATATACACTATCAACGTGAGTGTTTAGATAGCATTGGTTATCGGGAAGTAATAGCCCCTGCATCCAGACCATATTCGGACTCCTGTTGTTCTCGGTCCGCAGTGGATGATTATTCCACTGGGCCTTAAATTCAGGAAGGGCCCGGTTGATGCGAGGGCAATAAACATATCTCACTGCCCAAACATGGGTGGGGTTGTACCGGTCAGCCACACCAGTGCGTTCCATGTAGTAGAATATATCTGAAAATATAGAGGTGACGTTTTGCCTAACGTCCCGCCACAATCGTTCTATTCTCTGGTTGTGCGTAGACAGTCCAGCGAGTACGCTTCCCCTGTTCAGTTCCCTTCTAGTCAACATGTACCTGGCCACTCCAAAATTTTCCACCCCATAGTCACAACGCACTCGCGATGGACACCCATACTTCTCCACTGCACCTTCGAACGACTGGAGAACCGTTGCAGCTTTGTTGTTTGTGCTACAGTACAGAAATACACATAATCGGGAGTACCCATCTATGCCACCATGAATCACAAACCCCCATGGATCAATTAGTTTGTGGTTCCCGTCGATATGCCTGTACAACAAAACAACACTAAATTAGCGGCCTTATTTTATCAGCACCATATTTAGGGGTCGACCATTTAACTTTTGCGGGGGGAATTCCCAAGGAATTTGGATCGCTTGCGTTCTACACTCGCTGAAGCCTCTTAACTTGGTATTCTGGTAGAGGATAAAAAACTGTACAAGTGTTTTGATATAAGCAGGCTTTCAGCCAATTGTTTCCTGACATTGTAAGGTGCTAAATGTTTCAGATTTCTTATAACAGCCAAAGTACCATAACAGGAGACCAGGAGTCTGGAAATGTGATCATTCCATTCCATGTCGATTTTTTAGGAGGGGGGTCTGAAGATTTTATGAGGGGGGGGCACATTTTTTCCGAACCTAAAAAGGGGGGTCACATTTTTTTTAGAGTTTAATATTAGATATTTTTTTTAAAAACAATTTACAATATCAGAAATCCCTAGGGGAGGGTGTAACGTTTTTTAAGGGATCCAAAAGGGGGGTCAAAATAATCCTTAGGGAAGGGGGTGGAATCCACGTAATCTGAAAACAACAATCATTAATTCAATGAAGGAACGACAAATACCATAGATAGTTCGGCGATGGAACACTGTATTTCCTGCGGTAAATAACTCTTCTTCTTCTAAGCGCCCGGCCAACTGGATCAATACGCTGCAAACTCTCCCTCACTCTCCATCGCTGAATCTGTAGTCCTGAAATGAGCAAACACATTGGTCTCACTCGCATCTACAAATAAATTCGTAGCAAATTGATTATTAACCTGGTTCTGTTTACAAAAACAATTCTTTCAGCAATGCGCATAGATAAAACGGAGATATAAAAGGAATTCTGGACAGAATGAGCTTGCCTTTCGTCTGTAGACTGTACTCTGTTTACTCTTTTACTTCAGTTCTTAAAGTAAACAAATTTAAAAATTATTTGCGTGCACTGACCTAAGCCCCCTCTCTACTAAACCCCCCTCTAAAGCCTCGAATTTGTAATAAGCCACCCTTTTACTGTCCAGCCTTTGGCTTATTTAATAGAGCTTTTATGGTTATATTTACTTTTTTTGAAAATTTCTGATCGAAAACCGGGAGCGTATTTTATTTGGCCTAACCGGTCAATAGATGAATGAATGAATCAAGCTCGTCGTATCAACAGCAGAGTCTAAGAATGTACCAGTTGACTGTTGCTCCCCCTTTGAGCACTTTTGACACTGGAATTACAGTGCAAGTGACGCGAAGTTTATTAGTTACTTTACATTGCAGTTGGTCATTGAAGCTGAATAAAAATAATTTTAACTGCAAAAATTATTTGCGTGCACTGACCTCGTGATCGCAAAGCTCCAATCATAAATGTTTCGCCAGAGCGTTCCGACACACTCCTAATTCGAGAGAGCTCTCCATCTAACTCTTCATCAGTTAAAGGTGTGTAACTGCCAGCCATTTGCAGTTGTCTCCGCCGATTCCTCAGAGTCCTTTCACTAACCCCTAATATCGCAGCAATTGATTTCCAGTTGAAGCCGAATTCACGAAGGGTCTGCACGCGAGCAGAGTCCACGAGAAGCGTCGGCCTACCAACGCTACCATCTCGATGAGCGGCAGCACGAGGTCCACTGTTTACGTTTTCTCGTTCGCCAATTCCTTCTCTCGACAAGTTTTCCATGCGGTCTTGAAAAGTTTGTCGAATAGCAAAGAAATGTGTCAACAGAAGATGAAACAGCTCACCCAGATGACTCAAGTCTCCAAGGTTTTCTGTTTGCAGGGCCGTACCCATAGAATAAAGTACACTGCAAAAATCATCAGCCCGAGAAAAATAATATTCTGCAACGTGAAAATCGAAGGTACATTTTTGAGTATGTGCCTCTGTTGCAAAGCGAGGCAAAGACATAAGAAACTCTTCCTCCTCAGATCGCGCTCGCGACATTCTCAGATCTGACTATACCTACTCAGCCCGCTCAGTAACAGGAGTCACGCGGGGAGTCACGCTGGTCCTCTTGTCAATCGTGTCACGCGAAGTGTCAACCCCCCGCCCACCCTTGACCGGAAGTTATTCAGACCGGTCTGACCGGAAGATCTGTCAACATTGAGAACAAAATCGATCAACCTTGACTAATATTTTTATGGTTCAACCTTGGACGATATTTCGTGCAACCTTGATGAGAATTAAATGCAACCTTGACACAAGAATAACAGAATACGGCCAACGTTGACAGAGTGTATTTCAACCTTGACGGTACTTGTTCGCAGCATTGACTCAATTTCTCCACTCAAGATCGAACATAATTTGGGCAAAATGTTGCTTCTTGACCGGAAGTTCTGTCAACATTGAGAACAAAATCGATCAACCTTGACTAATATTTTAAATGTGGTTCAACCTTGGACGATATTTCGTGCAACCTTGCCGAGAATTAAATGCAACCTTGATACAAGAATAACAGAATACGGCCAACGTTGGCAGAGTGTATTTCAACCTTGACGGTACTTGTTCGCAGGACTGACTCAACTTCTCCACTCAACATTGAGTATAATTTTGGCAAAATGTTGCTTGTATTTAGTGCAACCTTGAATGACAATTTCAACCTTGGCTGTAATTCCGGACAAGGTTGGATAGTTTTGCAGCAACCTTGATATATATTGAATGAAGCTTGGTATATTTTTTGGGCATTTTGGACAATGTTTTATTTTTTGATACATTTAATAACATTGTTGCTAAAATCTGAATTATTCTTGAATTTTTTCCGTTTCGGCATTCCATAATTGCCATTCGTAAAGGAAACCTGCAGTGAAAAATCAACTACAGGCCAAATAAAAGACTTTACTAAACTGATTTCTGGCGTGAAAATTTAGGGCTGAAAAACTTGTAAAAACAACAACGAACCAAAAACAATTTGGTACTCTGTCGATGGTACCATCATCTTAAATTTTGACGGGATCTTGCGTGGGCTGCACGCTTGTGCTCTGACGAAGAACGATCTTCATCTGTCGAATATTCCAGCTCGAAACTGAAAGGGTTCACAGCGAAAGATAAAGGATTTTCAGTTCTGCTATTTTAATATGATTACGAGTAGAACTCGCGCAGGTCAGGCTCCGCTTCCCGAGCGCAATGACATCAACATTCAAATTCAATTTCTTTTGGGATATCGTGGAACATGCCACTTGTCTTGTGTGATACCGTGGAACATGCCACTTCTCTCGTGTGTTACCGTGGAACATGCTACATTTTTCGTGTATTACCGTGGAACATGCCAGGCTTCACTGTGTATACGAGAAATGCGATAGACGCGTGGCATGTTCCACGGTATACCACGAAGTATTCTAATAACTATTTTAAAATTATTTACAACAGGAACGCCACAGTAACTCTACTGACCGTAAAACTGTAGTCCAAAGAGATCATATCCTTTTTCTATGGCTTTCTTTGCACAGCGACAAGCGAAGTCCTGCATGTAACTGTTCCAATTGAACCAGTCAAGCAGTTTCCCACTCCAATTACTGCTTGAAGGATCACGATCATTGAAAATGTAATGAGCCAGCCTTCTGTTTGGTTTCTCTTGGTCTTTGTAGCATCCGAGTGTTCTGAATGGAACGCTGCAGTTGCTTCTGCAAAGCTGTCCAGCGGATGCTGAGGATAAAATCATTTATTCAATGCATTGTTTAATATGATTTCAAGAGTTTCAACATTTTGCCACACCTTTCCTGGTAGCTATTATTTATTAGTAAACACCCTTTTCAACCCTTTCCCTACAAAACCCCGATTAGAAATTCTATAAAGTGACCATTCATTTTGTTTGTCTTGCAGAGTAGAAGTGTTTGGTGTTATTCAATCTAACTTTTGAACCAGTTGATGAAACCCTATAAAGTGACCATTCATTTTGTTTGTCTTGCAGAGTACATGTAGATTCTCAAAATGTCCACTGTTTTATAAAATCAGAAGTTTACAATTTTCATAAAGTTTGACAAATTCACTAAATTGAAAAGTCAGGAGGGAAAGGGTTTTAAAAAGTGCATTGTCATTCAAGAAAACTAAAATTCTAACTTTCAAAATATAAATTAAATTCAAGAAAGGAAAGTTCTTAATTAAAAGTTCTTCACAAACCAAAAAAAATAATAACTTTTCAGATCAACTTTCTTCCAACTAGCTTGTGCTTGGTCAGTAGCACGCAACAGGCACTGCACAACTGTTTCAAAAAATTAAAATGGGGATGGGGGCAGACTAGTGACTTGAGGTGGGGAGCTGAAAACACATTATTTTTGTCGGTTAGGGGGCTCCTCCCACTCTGTGACTTCTGCTCAAAAATTGTAGATCTATCTGCTCCAGTCCTTTTCCCTTGACAGTTGCCTTCTATCAAACTTTCTTTACACATTATGGACCCTGATTTGCCATGCTTGCTACAATTTCATACAATGTATGCATATCTTAATTTATACATGTATATACCGTATTTACTCAATTGAGTGCTGCCCCCATTTGAGTGCCGCCCCAAATGAGTGCGACATTTGAGATCAAATTGCTTTAAAGAGCACTGCCCCCGAACGAGCGCTGCATTAACTATTTGTAAATTCGAAACAACAATCAGAATTATAGAAGACCCTAGCTTATATAAAACAACCGCAAATCTTAAATCAACCTTGGGAATTAATTTTGTTTTCTTGTATTACAATGCTTTTTAGTTCAAAGTGAGTGTACTTTAAAGCCCTTTCATTATTAAAAGTTCTTGTTATAATTCACAAATGAAAGATTTCTTTTAAGCCCTGGCACTGCCCTTGATTGAGTGCTGCCCGCAAATGAGTTCCACAGCATCTGAAGCTCTGAAACTTTAAAGAGCGCATCAAGTAAATACTGTATGGTAACTTTAAAGGAAATATATATACCTTATATTAACTGAGT
>JANSTR010158784.1:0-10206 GCA_025434805.1 Antipathozoanthus remengesaui
AAAACTGGGGGGGGGGGGCACGGGCCCCCTTGCCCCACCCATTGCTACGGCCCTGACATTACATAAGAAAAACAAATATAAAAAATGAAAAAAAGGTGGAGGGGCACAGGATTTATAACCCTAATGTAAAGCAGTAACGTAAAGCAGAATCAGAAATTGTAGTTTGCATTTACAGTTAGTCAATAGTCGACATGATAAGATTTAAGTTATGCAAGATTTAAGTAACTAAAATCTTATCAAATACTAAAACTATATGCGGCTTAGACGAATCGTGTCCAAAGGAATAAAGACAAATTTCACAAGCATAAGCCATAACACAAACACAAACACAAGCACAAGCACAAACACAAACACAAGCACAAGCACAAACACAAACACAAACACAGACACAGACACAAACAAAAACACAAGCACAAGCACAAGCACAAGCACAAACACAAGCACAAGCACAAGCACAAACACAAACACAAGCACAGACACAAACACAAACACAAGCACAAGCACAAGCAAAAACACAAGCACAAGCACAAGCACAAACACAAGCACAAGCACAAGCACAAGCACAAACACAAGCACAGACACAAGCACAAACACAAACACAAGCACAAACACAAGCACAAGCAAAAACACAAGCACAAGCACAAGCACAAGCACAAACACAAACACAAGCACAAGCACAAGCACAAACACAAACATAAACACAGGCATAAACATAAACACAAACACAAACACAAACTAAAGCAAAAATATTAAGATAACACAACACTGAAGAAAAGACAATAAGCTGAACAAGCTGACATGTGTGTGCTAATCTAGTTTGTCTCAACTTTGTCTTTGTTACTTTAATTTCTAATGCTAATACTTGCGTTTTACGCATATTTTATCTGCATTAAAGCCATACACACCAAGCGGATCCCGACAGACCGGCCATATACGTGGTGCACTTTAATATTCCCATATCGGCCATAGCACAGCACGCGCCACTCAGAGCCGTCATGGCGCGAAAACCACCGCCTGAACCAAGCACAGCAATCGTAGGCACCTACAAAAAGGATATTTAAGAAATGATGCATGATCTTTAGCGTGCGTCTATCACGTTATGGATACACGCGGGAAGTTGGGAGAGCACAAAAGAAGGGTTTGAGTGGCCCGAGTCTATGATTAGCGTGCGTCTATCAAGTTTTAGTAGAAACGTACAATGGTCTACCACAAATCGCGCGTTCTGATTGGCTACTCCACTATGGTCTAACTTTAGTAGACCATGGCAGCGAACCCAAACAATATGGCGGATCAAGTCGCTGAACTGAACCCCGTTTTGCTGTGGTTTCAAAAGATTTAACTGATAGCCTACTGGATATTTTTGTCCCAGAGAAGACAAAGAAAGCAACAAAATATGGACTGAAGATATTTAATGGCAAGAATGCGTTAAAAAGAAAGAAAAGCATCCAAAATTTTCAGTTTTAGTTCATTCATCCGCGGATCAAAACAAAAATTGTTTCAATTCGTGTCTTTACAAGTTAATTTTGAAAGGCCTTTTTTAATCTCCAGAATGGTTTATGTAGGTTTCTTCTATACTAAAACATAAAAACCTCTCATCCTCATGGACTACAAATTCATAGTCCATTCGGCCTTCGACCTCATGGGCTATTGACTCGTAGTCCATTCATCCTCGAGGTCTAATTGTTATATAGTCACTGGCTGCTGTCCATATGTGTATCTAAGAAGATACAAGCTTCAATACTTGATATACAAGTAAATAGAGCAAAGAGAAAATAATGAGTCTTGCAAATTGGTCTTTTAAAAAGTTCATGTATTTTACTGTAGTTGCAAACAATGTTGCACTATGGATTATTTGGTGATTCTAT
The DNA here is from genome assembly GCA_025434805.1 of Antipathozoanthus remengesaui. Taxonomy (NCBI): domain Eukaryota; kingdom Metazoa; phylum Cnidaria; class Anthozoa; order Zoantharia; family Parazoanthidae; genus Antipathozoanthus; species Antipathozoanthus remengesaui. The sequence continues at coordinate 1,866 of JANSTR010158784.1, forward strand.
CATTTTGTGCAGTAATGAAACAAATAAAGTTCTCCACTCCCCAGCCTCTGGTGTGTTCTTAGCAGGTTTTTAAAGTTTGGCCGATTTTCAGCCTGACGTTCTCATAAACAAGGTTCTTGCAAAAAAGCGTGTAACTGAGTTAGGTGGTTTGACGAGATTTCCAATGAAAACTTGTGACACAGAGCAGAGTAAGTGAATGAGTGAGTGAGTGAGTAAGTAAATGAGTGAGTAAGTGAGATGAATATTAATTGTATGATGGAACTAACTACTCTTAGCTTTGCTGACAAAATAATTAATTACATATACTACTTATACACACAGAGTGAGGTCATTACGTGAATATCTCAGAATGAGGGTTTGATGTATTGACTGAGCGATAGCGAGTCAGAGAAAAAATCTCATAATGGCCGCTCATTATCAAATTACCAAAAATCTTCCATTGTCAAGAAGCAATCAGACCTCACTCTCGGTTAATAAAAAGTGTATATAAAAGATTGTGCCGATAGAGCTGTTATGAACAAATGAATTGTGTTCCACATAGACTGCGAAAAACTTCAACTAATGTATGACCCATGAAAGTTAAATTCCATGCTATCATGCAGTACCAATAGACAATGATTGGAATGTTACAGATCTGATCAATACGTGTCTCTGCCGATTAACGACTAACGGTGTATAGAAACGTATTAACTATCCTATAATAAAGATCTCTCGCATTAAAAATCCATATTTCTCCCACACCACCAATCAGGAACTATAAAGCAACACTTACCAATGTGGTCCAGTTCTGCCAGATATTCATCACCGAAGTCTCTCCCTTCCTACGACAATCGATTGAAATAACATGTCAAATTTTGTTCATCTCTTAACAGTAATATGGTTAACCCTTTCCCTCCTGAATTTTAAATGTAGTAAATTTATCAAACCTTATTGTCAGCTTCTGAATTCTGGTCTGTGGCAAATGTATCACTCAGCCCCAGTTTCCCGCGCGGTTTTAGCATTTTCAGTCAGGCGTTGATGAGATTGCAGTTTTACATAGCTTTCGCCAGTTCTTGTATTCACATGCAAAGTTTTGTGAAAATGGCAAATGTGCTTTTACAAGGATTTATGACAAGTCAGTTGTACACGTTTCTGTCGTTTAAAAATCTGAAGCACTGGTATCAATGGTGTGAGTCGTTGTGGAGGATAGGAGGAAACGAAGTAGAGTGTCAAGGCGATATAGAAGTGTTCAACTCAAATGTTCGAACAGCGTGAATTTGCTTATAAATTCTTCAGCATTGCGAAGAAGGATATGTCTAGAGATTTGTTTATTCTGGCGACTACTAAAGGGGATACCCGAGTAACTGCACTGACTTTAATGTATTGCATCGATGGAAACAAGTGAATTTCAATGTTTCTTGTTTGAGCTCATTCAACTCTGAAGTTTTTGCATTTGGCGACGCTTCTTTGCAGGTAAACTTTACCTTGTTTACCCTGTTCAGTAAAAACTTCAGCTTTTACATCGAAGTAATGTCGAAGAACAAATAATCTACCGTGTAAGTGTTTACCCGAGTGAATTTTTATCAACAATCTTCGTTTGTCAATAAGCCGTTTGTTTTGGTTGATTCTTGTTACTTGGAGCGGATTTACATAATGTCTTTGAATTACCTGAACTTATTTTTATAGTCGTCAAGCTTTTCTAAATTCCATTTATTATCTCTAAATTAAAACACTGATAAGGCCCTGTACAGGTTTAGTTCAACTGTGTGTTACATTGATTATCGAATATAATTACACGAAGAAAACCTAGTTACCACCTCATTTCGCATTTCGACTCATTGTATTTCTTTACAAAGCCCTACTATACCCGTGGCAGTGACATGATAGTTTAAACAACTTTTCCTCAGATTTTGTTGTTTTCATTGTCGGTACATCCAGACTTTTCACAACCTGCCTATGAACAATATTGAAGCCAATGATTTGGAAACCCATAATATTTAACGAAATGGCGAGATTCCTGAAATTTATGATCGAACTCGTGTGAAAACGCGCTCAGTAAATATGTTCAATGCCAAACAACCTTCCTGTACTCTGTAGGCCGTATGTTCGGAGTGTAAAGTTGTATTAAAATACTGCTTTCGTTTCATCAATTAAAACATTATGATGATTTCTCTGATTTCTGTCAGTGAAATCCAATTGTATTACATGGACTGATATGATATGCCAATTGATTTATAACCAAGTCAATAACCAAGTTGTATAAGAACATTCCGAAACATTTCATTAGAACGAATCGAAATATTTCCAGGAACTGCTGCAGTAATTTCAAAGAAGTGTGCGGTTTGTGTCGAAGTGTTTGAAAATTGTAGAAAACTTATCAAAATTATATTGGTATGACTTTCATAACATGTCTTGTGTGTATGGACTGGGCACAATTTATTTTTTTTTTGAAACTTCATTGGACTTTGAGAGGACATATTCTCTCGCGGCAGGCTACTCGGTTTCTACTTTTTTGTCAATTTTGACGCCCAAATTCGTCCACGCGCTGTCACACTTAATACTCCGCAAACTCAAAATCCTTCTTCTGATTTAGGTTTTTTTCTGAGCACCACTTCCTGAGGTTTTGGGGTTGATCATCTACATAATAATCTTTTCTATAGAGTTCTCATATCAAGGAATTAATAAAACGCAAAACTGAATTCTTGCCTGTATCAAGAACTTGAAAATGAAGCACGCACGCGTTTTTTTGTGTCGAGGTGTTTGCAGTACACCGGGGACTGAGGGCAGTGACACTGTTATTACTGCTTCTGTACACCTTTCCTACATGGACTTGGCGCCATCAGCCACTGTAAAACACAATGGATGTCTCTCCTCTCTCTGTTTTATAATACGAATTTGAGTACTAAAACTTACATTTTGCTTGACACACTCTTGCGAGGGTGAGGGTGAAAAACGTCGATAATTTATTCCCCGTCAATTATCTTTAGTTAATTTTTTAAACTATTGTTTCCTGTAAAATATAGAAGACTCTCCTGCCCTTTAACCGAAGAAAAAATATTTTCAGGTAAATATATTTGAAGAAAACGAAATTCAAGCGTTCGCAGAAAAATCCGACCAAAATTCAAAAATGATTTCAGTCAGCTCTTGCTAAATCAACCAATCAAAATGCTTGAACCCAGGCCCTAAACATTTGCCACAGACAAGCCTTGTGAAACAGAGGAGCAATAATGTAAACACAAACACGATCAAAGACACTAAAGCATGGATGAAAGTATTCAATGAGTGGCGAGCTCAGCGCCACGAGCCTAGAAGACTTCACGATATACTCTAAGAAGAACTTGACTATACAATTAATAGTAGCTATATGATTAATAAGTAATAGGACTACATGCTTGTCCAATTTTGGAAATAATTGTATTCAAAATATTCCTCTGATTGCCTACGGCCTCGTCCAATTTTTGGCAGACCTTGGAATTTTTCTCATCCAATTATTTCCAAATTGGACAGCATGTAGTCCTATTACATATAGAAATAGAGAAGAATATGATGGCAATATTAAGGTTATGTACTGCTTTTAGGTTTGTAGCTTTACACTTTTGTAACCTTGGTAGTACTGCATTGACCAACCTGTACAACCATAGATATGAATTTCTGTTTAAGTAATATAGTCTAAGGCATGCGCTCTTTCTTATAAGAAAGTATATTTTTTAACTAAAGTGCTCTTATTCTTAACAATTTGAGTCTCGAAACGTGCAATAAAATGCTGTTAACTAAATTTCAGGCTCAGTTATGTTCTTGAAATGTTTTGCCTCGCAATTCTTATAAAATAAGGTTCTTATCAAAAAGAAAGCATGAGAACCAAACCTTACCTACCTGTAAACTACAATGACGAGGGCGACCAAAACAACAACAACAAAAACAAGAGAAGAAGCAACCCCAGCGATTATATAAACAACTTCGTTTCCTTTCGGTGGTTCTGTAGAAAAGAAAAAAAAACAACCGCATACATTACTTGTATCTGACTAATTTGCTATACTATACAAAATAACCTTCACTGTACAAATATCGCAGGATATTTTTACTCGTCACAGACCTAAATATGTTTTTTTTGTAGTCCGTGTCCACATAATTAATAGCCGAGTGCGAGGTCCGTACAGTAAGTTATGGACCGAGTTTCTTTCTTTCCTTTTATGGCCCAAGCACGAAGCGCGCGGGCGATGAAATAGGGTAGGAAAAAAACGAGGATCCATAACTTACCGTACGGACCGAGCAAACGAGGATAATAAGAGGTATTTATTATATGGCTTTGTTGAAAAATGTAAACAGTCTTTGTAAATGGCGGCCGCTCATGAGCTGGAGGTCCGTACGGCAACTTACGGACCTGATACTGATTGAACGTGTGAAAACAGTCAGCCATATAATCATAGGTCTTATTACTACCTTGGAAGTCTTCCTCATAGTTGGGTTATTATTCTGTGAATAGATGGACTGCTTCCAATAACTCTGTAACTGATACAAGATTTGCCGATACAAAGCGATATTACAAGCAAAAAAAGGTCGAATAAAAAAGGTTTCAAAATGGCTACTATTTTCAAATTTCACTAGTCGGCTTTCGTCATACTTGATTGCATTTATCAGCTAGTGTTGTAAAAGGTCTGGTAAGCAGCTCCTTTATTGAACTTAATAACCAGAACGTGTCTGTTAAGTATAATTTATAATACCTCAGTGATAATCTACGAATCATATGAATTCATTGCGGTCACGTGTCGATCATTATTGCAGCAAGCGATATTTCAAGCGGGTCACCTGTGGGGATTCACAGGGAACCCACAACACATGCGCTGTGCATGCCAAAGCCAGGAGCTTTGAGCCTTTTTTGGTCTTTGGTTGGACGGGGTTTGATCCATAGCCTCGTTTACATGATATGGAACGACCGGGTGCAACGATCTTTGCGAGGGCCCTGAGTACTAGATGTTGCCAATGGTTGCGAAGATCACGACGAGAACACGACGAGTTACCGATTACTCGACGATCGATCGAAGGCCCATTGATTTATTACGAAAGCGTCACATGATTTTTGGCCTTGAGCCTCGTGCGTGGTTGTGCAAGAGAAGAAGTTTTGTGCAGGTAAACTGCTGATAATTTGAAAAACATTCGCTTTCATTTTCCGTGTTTATCAACTAAAATTATTTGTAGCTGTCTATAAGTGTGCCAGTGAAAGATTTGAATTTGATTTTGAAATATTTCTTTGCTTTTTATTGAGCCTTTTATTGTGAAATTTAGTTGTCGAGCGGATGGTGTGCAAGAGAGGACGTTTTGTCAACTAGGTAAACTGCTGATTTTGAAGAATATCCGCTTTCGTTTTCTGTATTTATCAACTAAAATTATTTGTAACTGTCAATACTTGTGCCAGTGAGATTTGACTTTAATTTTGAAAAATTTCTTTCTTTTTTTATTAGGCATCGTGAAATTCAGTCGTCGAGCCTCGGCAAGAGAAGTGTTTGCTCGATTGAGGCTTTGAGCTTTTGTGCTGCTATTTGCGCTGAGTGCGCCAAGCCACAACATGTTTAGTCACATTTTCCATAAACTGATTTATTGTATTTATCCCTAAGGGGCAGCCAGTTGGTGTCAAACCACACCCTGGGAATAACCCGGACAATCTTCTAAAAGTTTAATTTTAGAAAGAAAAGCTGTATGAAATAAACTTTAGAACGTTGCATTTATATAATTTTCTTTTTCACCATTACTCGCCGCACTTCTACAACTACCTCGAAGGTACTACTAGTATGAAGATATTGTACAGCATCAGATTGGACATCAAACTATTGGACTGTTTGCACGTGATCTCCTTTTGGGGCTCTGGCATGAACGTTTCTCACTGGTCCTATCATTTGCTGTTCACGTGATGTAATTTACGATCAATTACATTTTTACTGGCACTGTTTGTAGCGACCTTCGTCCTTCCACGAAATCATGGCCGAGTCTGCTTAAAAATTTGTTTTTCCAATCATTACAATACCGCAAAACACAAAGAGTTCAACAAAATTACTATATTGCGTTCATCGCTCGCGCTTTTCCGCTCCACGAGAAAATGATTATTGAATTTATAAAAAAAGTGTCCTCAAAGTTTCACATTTTAAATGTTCACTTTTAGGACACTTTTTCAGCCTCGGGCCTGTAAAGCTTGATACAAAGAGTCTGCAGGGGTTTATTCACTAAATACTGGATTAATTTGCATATTTCGTTTTTTTAAAGAAACGAACAAACAACATGCAGCTCTTGGCACTAATCTCATGAAGCCTTCTGGGATGGCGCTGGTAAAACAGCACGAACCTAATTCGTTAACTGTTAACACGTGATTAACGTCCGTGCAGCTAATAACAGTACTAAATAACTTTGTTGAAATTAGTATGGAGCACGAAATCAACTTTATACCTGTACGTTTAGTCTTGAAGTGTAATGCCTCAACACTCCGTAACCCATCGCCTAACGCGCTAGCTGCCACGATTTCAACCGTGTAGTTTGAATCCGGTTTAAGGCCCGATAACACAAAACTGCTGGAGTTTCCGACACTGGTGACATTCAGGTAACCACGCGTTCTATTGGTTGTGTATTGAACCTTGTATGACGTGATTGGCGCATGCCCAGAACTAGGGGCTGTCCACACAAGGGTCGCGGATCGAGCTTGCAATCCGTCAGTGCGGAGATCGGTGACAGCGTCGGGAAGGTCTGGAGAGGCAGTTGAGAAAGAAAATCCTTAAATAACTCTCAACAAAAAGTAAATTCGTTTAAAATGTAGTTTTATGGTTTTACATTCCTGCATTAACAGTTTGCTATTACCAGTTTGTTGTATTAAACCAAAAATTTATGCAATTAATGTCGTGATACTGTTGTTTGTGTCACAGTCGACCGTCACGGTGACATGCGTTTTTTGCCGAGATTCGTAAAAATTGCTTCCACGTTTAGCGCTGTAAATATGTTGGATATGAAGTGCCCAAGCCAGATTTTTTATATATTATAGTACAATAACAGGGCTTTCTTGTGGTGTAAAGCTTGATCTCAAATTCGATGTAGCAGAGCAATTTTTTTCCATTTAAATTTAAGTGATTTTCAGACGTTTCTCAAAACGCTCAAAGTTGCAACTTTAATCTGCAAAATATCCATGAAAAACTTTTTTATCTTTACAATGTTTTTACATTTTCTAGTAGCCAATGTAAGTAGTTGTTCATGTGCAAAATATGGGTTTTTTCCGAGGCACCGATTTGCTCCACGCGAGCGCTCAAAATTTGCAATTTTCTTGTGAATTTCAGGCTCAATTTTGTGGCGACCGCGGTATTTCACATTTTCCCATATTTCTCAAAAACTAAAAGTGTTTGGAAAGTTTAATTGCTATCATCGATAATAGTTCATCCAAGGGTTTCTCCTGACAAAATATGAAGAAATCCGATTTTTTGATTTTGTCCGCGGATTCTCGAATTTTACAGTCAGCTGCTTTAAGTCTCTTGAGATATTTGGTGTTGACATGTCTGCGAAATAATATTCTTTTCCGCGCGCGACACATTGCGGTTGTTAATAATGTCAGTCTATAGTCTATCTCGATTACAGGTCACGAAGTTCCTATCTCTAGCCAAAGGGGCCGGAATGGAGCCCACACCAACCAAAATCCCCCTGAGTTTACAACCGGCGACCTGGAACGCATCTTAAAGCAGCTCTTATCAGCTCATTTGAGTACATCATCGCTATGTATCTACAAACGGGCTTTGAAGCATTTCTAGCGTTTTTGCCGGGTTTCTACGGGCTTTTCCGCATCCCTACCGGTACCGTCAACCTTAGCCTTGTTCATAGCATATCTGGCAAAATTGGGTTATGCGGCCTCAACAGTGTTTGCCTATGTGTCAGCAATTGAATATGCGCACCGTGTAGCTGAGTGGACTGACCCGTCCAATTCGCATTTTATACGCGTTGCCTTACGGGATTACACGAAAATGAACCCGGCGCTAGACGGTCGATTGTCCATCCCTTTACCTATTCTTGAAAGGGTCATTGGGGCATTCGATCATATCGCTTCCTCTCTCTCCCTATCGACGGAAACTTCTCAAAGCTATGAGTGCATGCGCATATTTCGGGGCCTTAAGAATAGGTGGGATCACGGGGTCCAGCGGTCACGCACAGGCCAATCTTATTAATATAGCACAGTTGTCAGATATATTGGACCGCCGGAACTGTGTCGTATAGCTGTCAAATTAGAACTTATCCATTTCAAACACCGCGACGGGTGCGTACGGGTTCGTACGGGTGGAGCTGCGGTCTTGGTTTCCTTGTGAAGGAGAGCACTTTACATTTAGGTTGTTTGAAAGAGATA
>JANSTR010158795.1:0-10206 GCA_025434805.1 Antipathozoanthus remengesaui
GTCTTCATGATACGTATCCGTGTACCTTCCGTACCATGTCTTCATGATACGTATCCGTGTACCTTCCGTACCATGTCTTCATGATACGTATCCGTGTACCTTCCGTACCATGTCCACGTATCCGGACTCACCTTTTTCTTGTTTTGGGACTATTGTCGTCTATGGCCCCAAAACCAAGAAAAAAGAGTTTTGTTTGCTGTTCGAAAGCGCTGTTTAAACTTGTCTTCGTTCTGTACCATCAATAAAAATCTGGTCCGGACACTGAAAATCAGCAGTGTAAACAGTGTGCAAATTACGAGGCCTTAGGGTTCTTGTCAATCGTAAGCCTAACCAGATTGTTACCCGTGTAAACTGTTAAAGAAAACTGGTCCAGACCTCTTTTTAATGGGTTTGGGTCAGACTTTTTTTGTAGTGTAAATGGGGCTTTAGACCTATTAAATTCAAGTGAGTTCCATACTTTAACTCCCTTGAAACTGATGCTAAAAATTATATAATTGGTTCATCCCCTGGGGAGTGAAACCATCGCCAGACGTAGATGCAAGTCTGTGCAAGTTTTGAATTTCAAACTTGCGACAAAACTTGGAATGATTTGTGGTGGCCAAACGGACTCGCAAGTCGTTGCAAGTTTGAACGTAAGTTGTTTTAAAACACAGTCTCGCGCAGACAAATTTTGTGAAGACAAGTTTTCAAAATAAGCACTTCGTGTTGCTATCAAGAAAAAACGCAAAGCGGCAGTTTGCTTCTTTTTGCTTTCCGTAACAGAAGAGTATTTCGAAGCGTGGAAACACAATAATGTCGATGAGAAGCAGAGAAGAAAAAGGTTTTATGATCAAACTTGCGTTGACTTGCGTTTGGTGGCCAAACGGTGAAAACTTGCCCGGACTTGCTCAAACATTTGAGCAGGTTTAGAGTTGATACAAGTCAGCGCAAGTCAGTGCAAGTTGGTGGCCAAACGAAACGGAAGTTTAAAACTTGTACTGACTTTGACATAATTCGCCAGGGTAAAACTGTATATCAAATAGTAGTTATTAAAACTAAGACTATAAAAACAAACGTTTTCGACCATGGGTAATCATCAACCTGATGATGACTCATGGTCGAAAACGTTTGTTTTTATAGACTTAGTTTTAATAACTACCATTTTGTACTGACTTGAATCGACTTGCATCTACGTTTGGCCTGGGCTTATGTAAGCGTTCCTTGAGGAGAGTCTAGTACTGTAATTATGTAATTATTGGTAGTAAATAATCATCAAAACACCGCCGAAATTCATTTAGAAATATGGTCTACCAGTATTCTTAACATATAAAATGTTGGTCCTACGAACTTCAACCATCCAAATGAGTGTACACGTGACCTAATATAAATATATGAACCAATGAACAGTCAGTGTGCAAATGTCTTTTCTTCAGGAAAGTTTGAGTTCGAGTTACCAGAAGCCCGAAAACGCTACAAGGGAAGCAAACCCGTTGATGACTGGCCGTGGATTTTCAAGAAATACAAAGAACACGGTTATGTCACAATGTACAGCGAAGACGCTGCCCATTTTGGGACCTTCACCTTTCGTCTAATGGGTTTCAGTCGTCCACCGACAGATCATTATAGCAGATACTTCTGGACGGCGGTCGGCAAGGATCTGTGCTCGTACGCAGTTCCACAACATTTGATTCATCTTGACTACGTACAAAGCTATTTTGACGCCTATCCTTTAACGAAAAAGTTTGGATTTGCATTTCTGGGCGACCTTGGCCACGACAATCACGAAAATTTTTATTTCGCTGGAGATAATTTTTATAACTTTCTCAAGACATTACATCAGTCTAATCATCTCAATGATACAATTCTTATACTTATGAGCGATCATGGTCCTCGTTTTTCTGCAAACAGAGCAACATTTCAGGGGAGACTGGAAGAGAGACTTCCTTTGATGTCCGTAACCCTGCCACCTTGGTTTGAAACGATTTATCCCAAGTTAGCAAGAAACCTGCAACACAACGCTAACTCTGTTTCTTCCCCTTTTGACTTGCACCGAACGTTACAGCATATCCTAACTTATCCAGAGTTGCCAATGAACTCAAGAACGTACAAGAGCTTTTTTGAGGAAATACCTAAATCGCGACCCTGTGCCGAGGCTGGAATTGCGGAACACTACTGCCCGTGTCTACAGTGGAATGCCGCTGACAAAGCTCATCCGCACATCAAGCAAGCGGCTCAGTCAGTCGTTGAGCAGATCAATAAGATGACGTCATCGGATAACTTCAGTTCGAGGTTATGTCAACGCCTAGAACTTGACTCAATCTTAACTGCTTATCAGCGAATGCCTAATGACAGGTTGCAACGATTTCTTGGACCCGTGGATATTCACGGAAGAAATCCGAAATTCGCCAAAATACTGAAAATAGATGAGTGTAATTATCAAGTTCATATTCGGACGAAGCCCGGAGGAGGAGTCTTTGAAGCGTCTGTTAAATACTTTGAAAGCAAATTCACCGTCTCAGGAGAGATTAGCAGACTTAACCGATATGGCGATCAACCTAAATGTATTTTAGAGAAGAGGATCGATCTTCGCAAGTACTGTTTATGCCAGAACTAGCGCTCTGTAAACAACAACTAGAAAGTTGAGAGAGTACAGCTGTTCCAGATGAGATAGAGAATCACTCAAACGTTTCTCTTTTGCTCTCCCAACCCAGGCTCAAATTCTCCTGGTGCATCGATAACTCAATAGACGCACGCAAAGTTATGCATCATTTTCTTAAATAGAATGCACCCAGGCAATAGAACAAATCAATAGTTCTTGGTAATAGGTTTGTCTATTGCCTATAGTACTACCATATCGACCGGACGGAGATGTTCGTCATATCTTTTAGGGGTTAAAATTATGGCCTGTGGTGTCTATTAGGGGTAAACACGCAAAAGTCATACTTCTTGGGATTTGGTATCTTTTGGGTGTCCGATCAATTCGAAGAAAACTTCTAAAAGTTTTTAGATGTCTTTAATTTCGGGATGGCTAAAAACAGCTTTGCCGCGAGTTTTTAGAAGTTAAATATGTACTTGTGTACGGCGAAGAGCCGAAGATCTATGAAGATTCTTTTAGCTTCAATTGGCTACGATTAATGCCGAAAGAAACGCGGTCGCATCTTTAGTTTTTATTAAAACAGCAACGCACGTGTTTCTATACGATAATATAACACACTATGACGTTAGAGGCCACGAAACTGAAAGTGTTGAGAGATAACGAGGCCAAGCCGAGTTTTCTCTCTGCTTTTCTAGTGTCCTCTTACGTCATAGTGTTTTATATCTAGCATAGACGCGCGATACTGTTTTATTCCTTTTAAAAAATAATTATAAGAAAACGTGGATTTACCCGTTTTCCGAGTTTTGTGACGTCATTCCGTGATTTATGTTCAGTGATATAAATAGCAAGAAAAAAGTCGATCCATAACCGCTGACCGTACGGAACGAGGAAACAAGAATAATAAGACTCGTAAGAGGTATTTATCTGAGTCAGGTGACCAGATTTACATAAAATAATTTTCATCTTGGTCCAATAACAGTAATAAACGCTATAAAAACTTGTAAATAACTACTATAGAAACTCGCTGAATAATTATAATTAAAAATTACTGTGAAACTACAAACAGCAAGGTTAGTAGTCCCTATATTACCAATACATATAGATAAACAGTTAATTAATACAGGAACAAGATTCCTTCAATTTGGCAAAAGCTATTTTTAGGTATACTTTGCAGTGTGGAAGCAGTTCCTGAGCAACTAGTGACAGAAAAAGTGTGCTGTAGTACGGGAGCGGTTAGCACTTACCGTAGGCAACTCTAACAAACTATTAAAAGATCTTCTAGAGTGTACATTGTGAACCAACTTAAAAGGCTTAAGTAAATTGGTAAGATAACTTGGAGTTCAATTCTAGTATGCAATTACTTTGAAAGTTATAGGTAAGAATGGTGGATTCGGTACCCGAGGCAGGTAGCCAGGATTGTGGTAGGGTGCATTGTCGGCTTCTAGTGGACCTGGTGTCATGAAGTCTTTAAGACTGACATCCTGTTAACTGCATTTTGTGTTTATGCGGGATGGACCTTTTTGGACGGTGGGACGGTGCACCACTCCCTCCCCCCTCCCCCCGCCTATCCCCACTCCTGCCTATGCACTGGAGTACTCATGAGTCTGAAGGTAAAGTTAGGCAATTTTTGGCACTGGCGAAAAACGTTAGGTTTTGGAATGACATACTGAGTACACAACAAACAAAGTAGCTGTGCCTAACTTCCCCTCACTGATTCAACGAACCAACTATAAACCCTTAGCGTTGTCCTTGATATCTAAATTGTGGTTATTCTATAGAACTAGCGAAGGTTGAGAAGCTATCGTAAAGCTGCACATGAATGAATTAATACTAACATTTAAAGGGTCCAAGTATGAACGCTTAATGTAACAGCCACTCTTACTGCACTGGTATAATTTTCCAAGGTCAGCAAGATTGTCAAACAGTTTTGAGCTACCTTTGACTTTGCTCTGACGAAATGCTCGAAATGCCAGCTGAATTTTTTCAAGTTTTATTGATTTATCCTTTCAATTGAAAGAAAACCCCTGAAAACAAAATGGTTGGCCTGCGTAGGAGCAAAGCAGCGATCGAGAGTCTTAGGCGCGGGCAAAAATTAGAGAGAGGGGGGAGGGGAAGGGAAGGAAACGCTTGCCCGGCGCAGATCCCAGGTTTTTCAAAAACACCGTTCGCCAGCCAACGGGAAATTTGTTGTCTATGATTGGTGCAGCACAAGACCGGTAATTGACATATCGCACATGTGTGTCATTTTTTCTCACTGATTTCAAAATACCGTAAAATTCCGAAAATAAGTCCCTCCGTGTATAAGCCCCTCCGAATATAAGCCCCTCAGGTCAGTCTTAACGTAAAAAGGCCTCCTAGAATAAGCCCCTCCGAATATAAACACCCCAGGGGCTTATATTTGGGAATTGCCCCCAAATGCAACATAAACCAAAGCAAATTATGATCAAGACTTTTCTATTTATAAAACAGCGTTTCCGTACGCTAAACGACAGTGGAAGAAGTGTCAAAGTTCATTGTCCTTTATTTATGTAGTTCACTTCTCTCGCCTTTTATTCCTTCCGGGTCCATAAGCAAAGTTAACTCTGAGTTGCATGTACTACTTCATTTTCAATAAAGTTTATTGTTGTTGTGTTACAAGTTGGCATGTTGAGAGGGATTACCATACCGTAAGCTGTCACGAATTTCTAGTTAACGCTCCAATATTATGATGTTGCACATTGAAAAATTCCCTCCAATTTTTAGCCCAGCTGATTTCTAAATACAAATTTCCCTCCTATAATAAGCCCCACCGTATATAAGCCCCTACCGAATATAAGCCCCTCGAAAAGGTGCGTTGAAAATATAAGCCCTGGTTGTCACTCTCGCCAGGGCAGTCGGTGGTCTTGTTTCGGAGTGGACCTGGGTATAGTGTGTTTGGAGGACAAAATGGCGGAAGAATCGGAAGGTTAGTAGAACTTTACTATATTTTGTATTAAATATTAATGCGTATCGTACTAATTGCAATTGTTTCACACACTAGGCACACGAAATAAAACTAGAAATTGCCAATAGCAAGTGCTGCGAAAAATCATGATGGTGATAATCATTTACTGATTTAGTGATTACAGTTACTGAGTTAGCTTTAAGCACATCACACACTTAAGTCTTAACACAAGCCGGATTTTTTGTCGGGAAACTACCGACTTTTTCCGCGGACAGTGTGGGATAGACGTCTGGATAGTTCCCGCAAAGCCAAGACAAAATCGGAGTTTGTTGGGCAAAAGTTAAATATGTTACTTTTATTTCAGATATTGATAGGCTCCGACATTTTACATATCAAAAATTCAAGGCCCGGGCAGGGGGATGGACTGATGCAAATTGTGTTATTTCACAAAATCTGATACTTTCAGATTCACCGATATCTGCAAGTAATAAAGGGAGTGACGCTTAATAGCCGAGCATGCGGCATTCTTATCGCAGTAAGAGTAACAATTGCATACACGTTCAACAATAACTTCTGAACTTTGCTGTAGTGTGATACTCAAACAACTGTGAACTGGAGATGAAACCATTTTAAAAATTTAGCTTCCCTACAACAATTTAAATATTTTAAGTGTTTGTATATTGATGGTAAAAATATGTCGTGATTTAAAATTTTAGTGCATTTATAGCGACTTTAGCCACACAAATTTCAAAATTTTCCCAGGGGAAGTGCCTTCGGCACTCTCTCGGCCAGCCTCCTACTTTTGGAGCCACTCCACAGGCCTTGCATATGCTGCAACTAATGGAATATGATTATTTCATCCCTTGAGTTGAATGCAAGAATCCAACATGGTGAAACACATGAGCTGTACAGCCAGACAAACTTGACTCTGACAAAAAATTGGCTATTGTGTGCACAATATTTTTACATCATTGACATTGTTGCCTAAGTTCTGCTGGAGTTAGGGATCAATTGCATGGGTGAATTTCAGCCCAGGCTAGGATTTCAGCCTGGTTTCTTAAAGAAATCCTTACAGTTATAGAATGAGTTCGTGATTACATGAAGAAAGTTTCAGCCCGGACTGAAAGCCAGCCAGGGCTGCAATCTCCAGCCCAGTTTGAGCTACCCAGGATGGAATTCTCAGCCTGGCTAAATGAGCAGAAATATTCCAGGTAATCGCAATTAAAATTCAGCCCGGACTCTGACCGGGGCTGAAACAGTCTCGTTTCTGAACACACTCTCTATCTGGTTGGAGTCATAATAGGACAGGCATGTGTAGTGATTGTGTTTTGATGTTGATAGCTGCACACACTGAGCTGAGTGTACATGTACATATTTGATGCAGTGCACTGATGAATGCCAAAGAGATTAGCAATCATCCACAAAAAAACATGTCTTTCAGATAGTAAAGTGTTATTGCCAATCGTCTCTCTATACTGAGCCCAACGATTGGGAGAGAGTTTGGATCTGGTGCAATAAAACCCAGGAATGAAGACGAAGTTCTTCTGTTAAATTTTTTATTTGAGAACATTCCTTGGACAGACAAGAATTTTCCACCAACATCACTCTGGTTCATTTTCCCATATCATGTTTTGCCACCATTAGTCGGTGCATCCATTAACCACCTAGAATAGACCTTGATTTTTCAATGATGAACATGCCACACTTGAATGTCTCATCTTTTGATATCCATAGCTCTTTGTGGTTGATTGATATATCTCCTGGAAAAGCCAGGTTGCAATGATTCCCAAAAGCTGTTGGGAAATTCAGTGCAAGTAATAAACTAAACTGAGAGACAACCAAAGCACTTACTTCTAACAGTTTCATTTTGGTAATTGCGCCATTTTGATTGTTTTGATTCAATATTTGCCCATGCTAGAGCTCCTTCAGCCCTGGTTGAAATTTGTCATGTAATTACAATGAAATCTCAGCCTGCCCAGCCGGGCTGACATTCTGCCCGGGCTGAAACTTCCCATGTAATCGGCCTCTAAGTGTAGTACATAACCTGAGATCAAATTTAAGAATTTAAGAGACTTTGTATGGGAAATAATAATTGTTCGAGCTATTACCCAATAACATAAAGAAATAAAACACTTTTTTGTTTGTCAGGGGAGGGGGATTTGACTTTAGATATCTCTGTAAATAATGGACAGAATGACTCCAGATTTCACAAGGAGACAAACAAACAAGTAAGTACAACAAGGATGTTGCATTTCTTTATTATATTGAGTAATGGTTCAAAAACATTTTTCGCATACAAAATCTCTTAAATAAACTAACTACGGCAGAGCTTGGGCTATAGTACCTGTGGTGTGTGGCAGGCTTTAAATAAAATGTATTTAAAATAATTTATAGCTTCCAAATATTTGTGTGGATATGAGCGTTCATGACATCCTTTGGGCTTCAATATTATGTTATATTAATAAATTATTTTCTGTTGAAAACAACATTTGGTTTTTTGGAATTGTGGTAAAATTTGCAATCATCTGATGGCTATCAATGAGTTTCATTCCAGTATAAATGACACATGTTATTCCATGTTTACATACAATCTCTCATTCTGGAATGAATAGTTCTGCAATAAGATTTTCAGAAGAATCATGAATGTAAACAAATAATTATAGGTTTTAAAGAGTGGTAATGGGATGAAGTCGTTCCAGAGTGAAAATCATTAAATTCTCCCAAAGGTTATATAAAGAAAAGAGGAAATATAACTTAGGGAGAACTGAGAACTTGATCAAAAGTCAGTTACATTTTGTTTGCACTAGTGTCTCCAATTGATAAAATGACCAATATATGTGACTCCAAAATGTATTTTCAAGTCTGAAGCAATTGCTGTATTGATAATTAAAGTTACTATATACCTTGGTTGGTGTTAAAGTACTCAATTTTTTTCTAAAATCTTAATATTGTATTTAAAAAGAGCAACAAAATGAAACAATTTTTTTCCAATAGCTTGATTATTTTGGGAGATACAGCAAGGCAACTTTTTTACTGGAAGTAAACAGTGTTTTACAGCTATTGCTTTGATTGACATCAAGGATAAATTTATGACATTACTTTCATGGCACTTTTTATTAAAGTGAAGCACTTGGATGGCACAACTGATTGAATTGGGTACATGCTAGAGTGTTGTTCCACAGTTTATTGTACTGTAAATTTTCTTTGTTTGTAATTAAATGGCAGCCAATATCAAAAGGCCTAGGGCTGTGCATGGAGTAACAAAGAAACTCGGGGATGAAGATCGCCAATTGCTCAGTCAACAAAGTTAAAAGGTTTCGCCATGCAGAGTGCTGGTATGAACTATATCCCAGAGAATTAAAGATGCCAAAAGTTTGTGTTGTGTCTGCATTAAAGAAATGTTGAACATTTCCCAGTCATCTGAGTTGAGGGAATTTTGGGAAATACCATTTTGATATGTTGGGCTCACCTTCTGTCCACCTTGTGCTCACTTTTGAATTATCCACAAGTATTTTGTATTGTCTAGGCCTGTCAAGTATATGCCACTTGTTAGTTTTGTAAATGAGATAGAAGTTGTTTTGCACTGACTGAGAACGAAGAACGAAGCCACTTCAGATCGTCAACTCAAAAGAAACTTGACAGTTTTATATGCTGTTTTATATGAATCAGTGCCAATGAGAATTAAAAAGCAGCACATCAAAAATACTATAATATCAGGTATCAAATTACGTTTGTAGCTTCAAGTTCACATCCTTTTTTCCCTTCACATCTGTGCCTATCTTGATTATTTCTAATTACGATGCCACAAACAGTTCCAGAAGAACAAATTATTTTAGAAACACCACGTGGTATGCATAATTATGTCAGTGAGTGAGCAAGATCAGTGCTGTGATACATGCAATAACTATGGAATCCAAGTGCACCAAACTGTAATGTAAAAGAAATTGATGAAATGTTAACCACCGAGAACTAGAAGAAAATCTTGTTTTGATTAAATGCATATGATTGGATACTGCAAATTGAGGGAGGGGAAATATAAACACAGTGGGCGTGATGTTTCCAGCCCCAGTCAGGGTTTATTCAAAGTAGTTTTCTCAAAAGAAACTTTTTCATGAAGTGGAGCTATAAAATGAGTTCCAACTCAATCAAGTTTTGTTCTTTCATCATAGGATTTGGCAAAACAATCAAGAAATACATGTACATAATAGTCAAAACCATGCCAGCGATTTCCAAAACTGGTATTAGCTTTTTTTTATGATCCAAGTTTTGTACTTGTCTGCTCAATGTCTTACTGTATAAGTTTTCTAAAACCAGCCACAAAAAGTGATTGACTGATCCAAATCAAAATCGCTAACAGTGATTTAAAATACATAATATGCTGAACTTGGCAAGGTTAAAATTGAAAGTACAAAGTGAAATCTGACAGACTTGGAACTTTCATATAAAGGGAAACTTTTAGGTCAGAAACAGCAAGTTGAATCTCACTGTCTCCCAAAAACCATTCAGCAAAAATAACTTACATGATCATTTAGAGAATTTAATAAGTTTTCCAGTGATATAACCTTAACTAAGATAAGTGGTAGTACTGGTAATTAAATATTAATAATTCATCACTAGATTGACTTCTAAATTGAATTGTATTCCACTGAGGAATTAAATCCACATCGGACATTAATTTATTTTAATCTATCTGTCCCTGACAGATAAA
>JANSTR010158806.1:0-10206 GCA_025434805.1 Antipathozoanthus remengesaui
ATCTCGGAGTCCCCCCCCGCCCCCTCCCCCTTTCTGTTCATGGTACACATGCAGCTGTTGAAGAACAACAGTAACTAATTTTTTCTTTTTAATTTGACATGTAAGAAATTGAGGATTCAAGGAGGATTTAAGAACATTTACAAACCTGCATACAAAAATAAATCCACTCTGTCTCTCTGTTGCTGTCCTTCACGATAATTTTGTTTGCCTTCCACTGTTGAAATAAAAGTGCAATCTGAGTAATTTTTTTTTATTTCGTAGATAATTGCAATCACTGACAATCAGCAATAATAATAATAACAATAATAATCTTTTATTTGCTCTTTAAGATAGTTTACATGAAGTTATGGACAGAGAATAATTCCACATTGTAAAGTATTGATTGATGGAAAAAATAAGAAGTGCGAGCAGGGCAGCTAAGTTAACTATCGGTTTATGGTTAGCTTCCTGTGTATTTAAAGTCAGTTTTGAGCAGAGAAATAGAATAGCAGATTTACTACTTCCCTCCCTTTAGATTATTAGAAGTTGGGTCTCCCTGTTATGATATGAATGATATCGCACATGGGAGATGCCTACTACCTTTCCACTTTTATTCTATACAGTCTATTGCCTTGCGCATTTTACTGAAGGTGGCTGAGAAATCGCGGAGTTGCTCCTTGTTTTTAAACGTTAGCTTTTCTATTTCTTACTCAAGGCATATAAACTGGACTTGGCCGAAGGATCCTTGTGGAAATAATAGTTCGTAGGGCGTGTTTAATATTGTAACTGTGCACAGTAAATCCTCTTCAGCAGTTGTGTTTTTTACACATGAAGAGGCCCGGCGAATGCCATATTCTAAGTGATGTGGTATCGGGTCGTCATCCTTTCTCATAAGCAAGAAAACTATAATTGCTGGAGGGTTATGGGGAGATCATTTTCTCAGAACACCATTTCTAGCATCAAAAATATTAAAAATTTACAAAATTGATTGTTATTCTCTTCTTCATTTTGATAAGAAAAGTGTTACCATGCTGTAAATGAATCACCTACCGTTTGGAAGCTAAGAGAGCTATACGGAATAGTTTTGCTGGCTGCTCCCTTGTAACAACTAGACCAGACAAAATAATTTACGATAATGCCCCCATCTTGGGCCGCATACATTTATCTTCAACTTCTCGAGCCAATTTAGCGGCAATAATGTTGTCGTGTGGCCTCGCTCGAAATGCTGTAAAGCGAAAAGCTATGAAGCCCTCCGAAGATGCCGCCTATGAATATCTAATATTGTTATGAAGCAGCTACAGATCAAGGGTAAATTCATTCTTTGTCACGAATTTTATATCTGATCTATGATTCTGAATAAAGAATTACTCGTGATTCATGATTCCCGAAGCATTGAACCCAGTGATTCGTATAATTGTTCCTCAGGTTGCAGCCGTGATTCCATCCCCAAACCAGATCGAGACGGTTAACTAACCGTTAGCAGTTAATCATTCGTTGAGAGTCAACCGGCCTTCGAGCAAATAGGCCAAAACAGAAACGAATTTATATGAAACTAAGATATTTCTAAGCTGAAGAGCAAAACGCTAAAATCGTCATGCTAAAAATGTTAAAAATGTAAAGTTATGAGAATTAACCCTTAAATACCCCCCCCCCCCCTCCTCTCCATTTTTTATTTCTTTTCGAAGTTTTTAAGATTTTGCAATACCGTTTCTAGTAGCTGTTACTTGTTGGTAAACGAGTATTTTAAAGCTTGTTTTTGGTTATTCAAAACACAAATCGAAACATGGAGAAAATATTCGAATTTTGTGTAGAAATTACCTTTCCTGCAATCCTTTCATAATAAATCGTCAACAAAAGCATGAACACATGTTTTAAAGTATAATTTTCAAAGTTTTTTCGAAAACAAATGAACCACTTTTGGTAACCATGGCAACTAAACAATGAGAATGTGACAAGCATAAATTGAAAGTTCATAGACCAATTATGCCAAATCTTGAGTCAAATGGTCTCGCTTCCCCCCCCCCTGGTCAAAAGGCTTGTGTATTTAAGGGGTAAACGAAATTTCCTTCACATACCTCTTTTATCTGTGCCTCAAAGCAAATGTTCCGCAAAGCGTTATCTGACCAAGGCTGAAACAATTTAAGCGACCTGAAAGAACAATTGCACAACAGGCTTGGTGATCGGTTGTCATTCGCTGGGATCACCTGACTGAATTGATGATGTGATACCATCCTAGGAAAATCCTGCGAGACCACCCTAGAAAACCCTGTGACAGCATCCCAAAAAACCTTGTGATACCATTCTAGAAAACCCTGCGATAGTATCCTAAGATCCTTTATATCACTCTAAAAACATCCTGTGACACCATTTTAGAAAAACCTGTGACACCATCCTAGAAAACCCTGTAACACCATTCTAGACAACCCTGTGACACCATTCTAGAAAACCTTGTGATAACATCATAGAAACCCCTGTGACAATATCCTAGAGACCCTGTGACATTCTGAAACAACACTGTGACACCATCCTAAGAAAGCCATTGACATTCTAGAAAACCTGACACCATCCTAGAAAATCCTGTGACATCATCCTACAAATGTAACCCTGTGACACCATTATGCAAAACCCTGTGACAGTATCCTAGAAAACCCTGTGACATCATACTGAAACAACACTGTGACACCATTCTAGGAATCCTGTGACATTCTAGGAAGCCTGACACCATACTAGAAAATACTGTGACATCATCCTCGAAAACTATGTGACACCATCATAGAAAGCCCTGTCACACCTTCCTAGAAAACCATGTGGCACCATCTTGAAACAAACCTGTGACATCCTAGAAAACCCTGACACCATCCTAGAAAACTCTGTGACACCATCCTAGAAAACGCTGTGACACCACAGAAAACCATGTTACACCATTCTAGAAAAGGCTGTGACACCATCCTAGAAAACTCTGTGACACCATCCCAGAAAACCCTGCGATGATTTTGAGAAAAAACACATCGAATTTATTGCATTTTATCAGCAGCTACTTGATTTTTTTTTAATTTATAGAATTTGTTCTGCAGCTGAAAATGCATAAACAGAAACACGTCCATTGATTGTGCCTTCTGAGCATACAAGCAAACCAGTAGCGTTAACTAACTTTTAGCACGTGTTAAATTCCGAACACCAGACTGTTTTGTATAATTAGTAAGTAGGTAAGTAAGTGCAATGAAAGACAAACGTTTCTTACTTGCAGAACTTGATCTTGTCGTCTAACTCCTTGTCGTAAATAGTGGGGCACGTCTTGGCAAACACTTCTTTGTCAACTACCAGCAGCTCGACATCTTCTCGCACCACCACAGAAGCCGTTCGACGAATTTGTCTCAATAGAGCCAGTTCCTGCTCAGTAAAAATGATTGAAGTATTACGGTGCTACAAACACAAATCTATATCCTCGTCTTCATAAAATAAAATTTGAATCATTGCATGGAAACTCAGATCAGGTAATCGTGCAGTTTTTTGCTTTTCTAACTGAGCAGATGTAGCAGTTACTTTACCTAAGCATGGTTTTACTCACTTCATTTGGACCCAGGAAAAATTTTGAGCAGAATACTCCTGCTCATGTAATGAACAGGTTCTTCCCTGTGGACTTCAGTAATCAAAAAGCAACATTTTAACATAAAATTTGCCTGAAACAAAATTAGGTAGTGTATTCTCATTATTTAGCACCATACCCTGTGAATAACCTCTTGATCATTGATAGCCAGTCATCACAATCACTAACTGCCATAGAAATCTTAAACTGTGTTTCACGTTGCTAGAAGATCTTAGACGTTAACAAGGTTAAACCAAATGTAAAATTCCAAAACTATCCTGTCAGGCAGAGAGAATAAAATAAGCGTTTTCAAGCTGGACGAGTACCGGAGAGCAGAATAAACCATTTTATGGCAAAATATAGTCACCCCTTTCAGTGCCAAACGAAAAGATTTAGAATGCTGAATGATTTACTAAATTTATTGCTCTAGGTTCCTTGTAAACCGGTTAGAGGAATTTGCTTTTAATCATAAATAATTTGTTATGCATCATCATCATTTGCGTGCGATCCACAGTAGTAAGATTATGGAGTTCCGGTATTTTTACAATGTGCTTCCGCAGTACTTTAAGAATGAGCTCGTGCGTATCGAGAAAAGGTCACTGTCATGTCGATAACTCTGTCCAGCATGAGCTATAACAAATCCTGCGTAGTTTTAGGAATAGCCGAACACCATAGTCCGTTGTGCAAAAAACTGCTTGACGCCATAATACCCGACCCTAATCACAAGCTACATGGTGTACTGCCACAGAAAAACAATGCTAGTTATAACTTCCGAAACAATGGTTCGTTTGTTTTACCGCGTGTCCACACCAACAGGTCAAATAATACGCTGATGCAATGTCTCCGCAACTCAGTGCATCTTCTCATAAGTCACAGATTATTTTCTTCATTAATAGTACAAGGATGAAGAAGTTTTACAAATTAAATCATTTTTACTATTATATAGATTTATCTACCATAATGGATAATGTAAGGAGAAGATATAATTTATTCCAATTAAGCGTGTATTCGAGGATCACTGTGGATAACGCAGAGCGCAACTGACCCACCTCGAAACTGTCCGCTCTTTTGAGGATGACGGTTAAGCGTGTACTTGAGGATCACTGTGCCTAGCGCAGAGCGGAAATTTTAACACACCACCGAAAATATCCCCTTCAGTTGAGGATGAGGATGAGGATCACTTTGGATAACAGAGAGCGCAACTGACCTAACCCGAAACTCTCCCCTCTGTTGATGATGAGTATTAAGTACTTTGTAAAAGGAAGAGCGCAATTGACCTACCCCGAAACTGTCTCCTCTGTTAAGGATGACGGAAGTGTGCCAACTTCTTTCTCCTGATTTGACCACAAGCTCCTCGACATTCACAAACACAGATCCCGAAAAGATGAAGTAGAAGCTCACACCCACATGTCCTTTACGAATGATAACTCTTGGATGTTCGACCCTAAATCAAAGAAACCAAATAAATGAATGTTTGTATCAGTGAATGATCACAAAAATCATTAACAACACACTCACACAACCTCGAAAGCAGAATTTTTGAAACCCTTAAACGGTCAAGCCTTTTGGCCAAACATAAGTGGTTCGTTGAATTCCCCTCCCCCTAGATTTTCAATACGCCTTATCCGTTCATTATAAAATTTGGCAAAATCGTTAATTGGGTTAAGAGCATTCAATTAAGGCTGGTCATGTGACCATCTAACTGTGGCCATGGTTACCAGAATGGATAAAGGCCGCCATATTGGAAATTTTAGAGAAATTGCAAAAACACATAAAACAGCAAGAGTATTGTTGTTTTCTTATGTTTCGGCTTCAAGATACTATATGCAATGTTAATAGCTTCAGATGAATACAAAATAAAAAACATTGTTTTTATTTGAGAATCCTAAATAATTATTCAAAGTCTAAAATTTTTTCTCAAGGCCCAGAAGGGGGATCAAATTCATCTATACTTTAACGTGTTTATAAATAGGTAACAGCTACTACAAACCATTTTGGGAAATTTCAAAATATCTAGAATAAATCGCAAAATATTCTAGGGGGGTTCTGTTGGGAGGTTCTATTGGTTCACCTGCCATCATACTCACTTTGTGTACGTCATCGCACGACACATTGCTATTTGTATCCGGTACGTAAACTTGTCATAAGCCTGCAGTCCCTTGAGCATCTCGTGTAGCTGGTTTAGCTCGGTCTCTGTTCTGTCCATAGGTGGCTTCATCATGATCTGCTTAGCTCTGTCTGGTACATACGCGTATTGCTTAAAAAGAGCGTTAAATATCTTAGTTTTCCTCATTCACAAACCATCTACGCTCGTCATCTTATTCCTGTCCATCATTATCTATTCAACCACGCCTGAATTCATGCATTTCTTAATTCATCAATCCATTCATTCATCATTAAGCACCATTGATAATACTTAAAGGAACAAATTGCTTAGCGCCTCTGCAACGATCTGTGAACTCTTCTATCAAGCATTTGTTAAACATTCACCCACTCATCAATTTATTCTTCAACAACTGAACTCTTTGTATAAATCACATAAGGTAGAAGCCTGGGTTTTGCTTTAGTTAAACCAACATGAAGCATGACTTTGAACAATACAAATTACATACACCAAGGATTATAATGGCTGTTACTAACTGCTTACTAACCGAGAGTGAGGTCGTTAGGGGAATATCAAACAGAGGCCATGCTGTATTGACCGAGCGATAGCGAGGTCAATGCGTCGAGAACGAAGTTTGATATTTTCCGTAAAGACCGAACGTTCGAGATTAATAAGTACATAATATATGGCCTTTATCTGAAAAACGACAACAACACTGTGCAAGAGGACATTCTTTACTTTGCACATCCGGGTATGCGCGCGCGTAGGTCATTAACAATAAATCAGGGGAAATACAGACCTTTCACGAAGCAATCAGAGCGCTCGTACTATCGTGGTCATATAATAAACTGTAGTAAAACAAAGCTTTTTGTCTACTCAGTCAACTGTCAATTCATACAACATAAACTGGTTTTAATAGAATTGTCATTAAATACCTTACCGATTTTCCTTTCACGAAAATTGCTCTGTTGAAGAGTATCTCTTTGGCCTCGTCATTGTGATGCAAGGCGTACCACGATGTCTGAGCTGCTGTTCTTGGTGCCAGATTTGCAGAATACTCGGCTATAGATTTTGCCCATTGAAAGACCAGAAGGGCAACTTTACCAGCCCGCCGAAATCTTCTCTTAGCCTGCATTAGATTCACAAGAATGGTTTTTGGAATGACAATAAATCAGTTATGGTTTTTGAAACTTAGCTATCATACGCGTTCCTGTTGAGAGGCTTTTGTAGAGTGTTTTGAGCAATTTAATGAAATAGTTTGGAAAGGAGAAAACATTTAGGATCTGAAGGTTTGCGGTTAGGTAATACAGAAAATCCTGAAGTACTTATATTGTATTTGTGATCTCATGCTAACGTCATCATATCGGATGAAATTGGAAGAAATTGTAAATCTTGCTTTACATAATCACACTCTATGTTCAGAAAAAAAATCGCACAGAAACTAAAATTCGACCAAAGATTAAAGCATGGAGTTTGATTTTGGAATCACCTGATAACCTCACCTACGAGAGAACTCAATACACATTTACTATAACCTTTCTTTTGTCCAAGTGAATCTCGGTAAAAGAGACTTTATTTTCGCAATTTCATTACATAATTCAAAAACTGAATTTCCTATTTGGTCTAATTTTTAGATTTTCTCAGTTGAACATAAGAGTGAGTTTGCTATTGATGCCATAAAGCTTGTAACGTTACATAGGCCATAATAGGTCAATCGACTTGTTAAACTAAGTGCTCAGACTCCAGAACCAGAATACACTAATCGAGCTATAAGGATCGGAGCAGGTGAGATTTCCGGCTATTTCGAAATATAATGCGATCCGCATTCGAAAGTACCACAAAAGCACATGCTAAAGAGATAAATAATAATAATAATAATAATAATAATAATAATAACAATAATAATAATAATAATAATAGTAATTCTTATTCCTATTCCTATTCCTATTCTTATCCTTATTCTTATTACATAGCCTGTAGTGCTATACACATGTCATAGGAATGGACACCACACTGTCAAAGAAAATAATTCATTAAAGATGGTTAGGCAAACCTAAAGTGCAAACAACCATTTGTGATTGTGTACTTACCAAATATCGGTTTTCTTTTGCAATCGATCGTCTCTGGTTGAGAATATGCTTCACTCCAGTGGCCACTTTCCAATTCATAAGTCCCTTGGCGACACCCCTGAATGTGAAGTGTTTGACTTGATGGTCCACTTGATCAGCTTTCACACTCTCTTTCTCTAATCTCTCCCGCTCGGTCTCCACAATCCGCTTTATACGTCTCTTGGCAGACTGCTGACGAAGCATTTTCGTTATGTCTAAATCGCCACTCCTCTCTACTGAGTAGTCCTTTCCTCGCAAGGACAGTATGGTGCTTCCATCTTCCATTGGATTTACTCGTCCTTTAGCAGATCGTTGATATGGTTTCTTTGCTATATTCACCAATTCATTGGCGTCAGTCGTGAACTCATTCTCGTGCAAGCTAGAACAGGAATCTGAGCCGTCTGATGTACACTGTCGTGTTGAATTAAGCACGGGTCTTGCAGAGCTAACTCGTCTTAAGTCTTTCTTTTTAAAAGCTGTGTTAGATGTATCGACTGCCGACCGTGGCCTCGCCACGTGATGTTTGACTAAATTCTCCTCTAACAACGTCGGTAGCTCGATAGTTGGTAGTTCTTTAATAATAGTTGGATCAAATTCTCTCTTGTTGTGTTCATACCCTGAATATCTGTACAAATTGTCTTGACCGAATGACTCAAGAAAATTCTCTCTGTCGATCTTACTTGGTTTTCGGACCCCGGTGATGCCGATTCCGCTCTTTTTGTGTCTTTTGTGCCATGGCGCTTGATGCTTGAAGTGCACTCTGGATTCTTCCTGCAAGCAGCGCCCCTGTGCTGTTTCCATGGAGCTTCCACAGCAAAACGCTTTCTGCCTCGCATTTGGAGCAACCACGCTGCGCCTTTGCGCAGAAAGAGTTGACATATGGGCAGATTTACAAGTTGATCAGTGTGTAGGAGTTCACTTCAGTTTTCAACCTTGTACTTGTTGTCAGCTTAGTTTCAACTAAGCAACAAGAGAAATGACGTTCAATATGTCAGCCTCTGAGAATTCTTACTCGATATTCGTCCGCCACTACTTAAAAACTTATAAATTGAAATATTAAATATTTCATTCGTTCTGTGTCACAGCTGTCGAACGTCGGGAATTGCTTGTGTCTGGCATAAATCCTGTTCCAGATTGTGGATTAATCATTATTGGTGTCTACAACAGATTGCTTTTGCTGTCGATATCATCGCTTCAAGTTGAAAGAAATCTCTCCGGCAACTCATGACAAAACTGAATATATCACATTAAACTTAAACGAAGCCAATATAATACGCCATTAAACATTGTTATGTACTGATCACTTTGTTGAGCAAACTTTGAGTAGTACTATAAGTTTCGAAAGTTACAAACAAACTACGAAATCAAATTGAATATAAACGTATGTAAAGTTATTAATGTTGTTGGATGACAATCCTTCCCATGAGATTAGATTAGATAAACAGCTTTCTTCAAACAAAAGAACAGTTCAAAAAGCTTAAGAATGTCCGCTCACACTGACTTGTAAAAAGGTCAATTGATTTGATTGTTTATTTAAGTTTATTTAGTTTTGTTTTGCATTAATACATGCATGCAGACGGTGGATTGGCAGTTGATTCGGTATCGTAGTAGATTCTGATATTGCATGTTCCACCAGTCTGCACTGCATGTGCTCACACAGTGTGACGATATACTCTTTGTGTCCGGAATGGTGCTGGCCGGCTCACACAATATATGTGCCAGTTAAAACGGTTCGGCATCACTTCAAAAGTATTCCATTTTCTGTTATACCAATTATGCTTGTAGGCAAGACTTGACTTTGGTTACAAACAGTTTTCTATAGAACAACAAAAGTCAACATATTATAAATAAACTATGGGAACGCTCAGAACGTCAGCTTTCTTCCAACTTCAACCCAACCTTCTTACAATGGAAAACATTCGTGCATCTGGATTTCAATGAACGGAAAGAAACATTTTCGATCAACTTTTTATTTATTAGCAGGAAGACTGTGACAAACATTCATCAAACAGACACAACATTGGGATCAAGCTGTCAATGATAATGATTACTTGTTTTATTACTATTATTAATAATAATACATATTAATTTTTATAGCTCAAATTATCATTAAAATGTTCAAATGCGATGTTTACAATTTAGAAATAATAAGGTAAATTAAAAATAGATAATAAAATGGTAACTAACTATAAATTAAATGCTTTGCGAAAAAGAAACGTTTTAAATTTAGATTTAAAGGAGACGTGAGTTAAAGAGATTCTGATTTCAGTAGGCAGAGAGTTCCATAGATGAGGTGCAGCAGCAGCGAACGATCTGGAGCCAAGAGTAGAGAGAAGTTTTGTAGCGGGTACCGCGAGACGGAGTTCGGAGCTTGATCTTAGGTTATATGAGGATTGTTTCTTAATCTTAATAAGGTCGGAGAGGTATAG
>JANSTR010158817.1:0-10206 GCA_025434805.1 Antipathozoanthus remengesaui
GTTTAATAGAGAGGGGGGCTTACCGGTAATAAACTTAACAGAATATTATCTGTGTGACTCAATTTCTTTAATTCATCTATCTTCTCCACTTGTGAGAAGAATGAGAATTTTCAGTTTTTATATAGCCAATATCACGCCATACTAAACAAAAACTGTTTTGAGAAATACAATCTAAACAATTACTTTAAGTTTTGAAACTGAATAGACTAACTATACATTGCTGTCTTGCAAAAAGACCAAGTAAATGCTAACACTAACAAAAACAACCAGTAGTTTGGATTTAACCAATAATTTCTACTTCTTTACCACTTCTATTCTATCAACACCCCCGGGAAAGGGGGCGGGGGCTTATTAGAGTGGGAGGCTTATTAGAGAGGGGGGAATGCTGTATTAGTCTGCTCCAGGTAACTGTAGTTTGAAACAACTTTTAATGACTTTGCATAGATTTGTAGTTTTGTGTGTAATGGTGTTTTTATTGAATTGTCTTGAGTACAGGATGAAGAGAGACCTGATGATTCCAGATAGTGTTGATAGGTATGTTGCTATCAAAACAGTAACTTATATATATTAAATGTAATAACGGACAGTATCATTATTACATGTAATAATGGAGAGACCAGATAATTGTGAAATTGGTAAGTGATAGATTCTTCTTGCACAGTATAATATTAAAAAGCAACTTTTATTTACAATAAAAGAGGTGGCAAATGGTACCTAAAAACTGTGAGTCTCGATAATATATTGGTTCAGTCTTGAAATCTCAACATGTTTTACAGTGACTGAAGTCTGGTTTTCCAGGTAATGTTTCTGTCTCTGAGTCTCGTTTTTTAGCCACAAGGTTTTAAAGTATAATTGTAGTCATTGTGGACGTCAATAATTTATTGTTGATAATAAGGGATGTGCAGGTGGACAGGTTACTTGTTAGTTTCTAACGTTACACTCTTTACTTAATAGTAAATAGTTTTTAAAAAACTATAGACTTTGTTATCAGTGGCTTGGGTAGGTAAAATGTATTATAAGGGTTAACATCACAAGACCATTTTCTGTGCCTTGTGGTTAGAAGAAAACTACAGGCAAAGGTTTAATGTGTGTTACATATACATCAGCTTTTTGTTGAACCTTAGCTAATGTTATTACATACTGTACATGTTTTAACATTATTACAGAGTTACATTGCCCCAAGAGATAGGGCACTTTGTTTAAAACAGTTTTTAAACTTTGGTAGCCACATTATGGGGTCGATTGTTTGCAGACTTGAGTAAACTGGTCTCAGTTTTTTCTTGAATTGAGGTATTTTATGAATAGCTTAAGATTCTTGGGTCTTGGATTTTGAATCAAGAGTCTTGTGTCTCGGCAAGTCTCAAATTTTACCATTTGCCATCTCTAATACATTTCCAAATTAAAGTTTATTAAGCAATGTTTTTATATGTAGAGTGGTCAGATGGCAGATTTGTTAAGAAATTAAACAGTGTGATTCTGAAATGTCATTTTATTTATTGTTTAGATGCATGATAATAATTTATGTAGAGAAACCAGATGATTCTGGCATAATATTTTGTGATCATGTGGTATTTTCTTGTAGTATAACTTTTGGGACTAGCGTACAATACATTACAAAATTTCTTGTGCAATGATGTTTTACATGTTTAGATGACAGAAATGAAGAGAAATTGGATAATTTTGGTGTGGGATGTAATTATAAGTAGTATAATTATAATTGTAGAGTGATAACAAAATTGTATACTTATCTTTATAGTGCAAACAATTTGTTGCAATAAATAATGTATTATTTATGTGCATAGTGATGGTTTAATGGGCTGGTGAGATCACAATTGCAGGTATCTAAGAAATGAAACACGATGATGCAATGCTTAGTTATACAATGAATGGCAAAGAGTATCCTCGTAATAAATAGTGAAGAGTATCCTCATAATGAGTGGTGAAGAGTATCCTTGTAATGAATAGTGAAGAGTATCCTCATAATGAATAGTGAGGAGTATCCTCATAATGAATAGTAAAGAGTATCCTCATAATGAATAGTAAAGAGTATCCTCATAATGAATAGTAAAGAGTATCGTCATAATGATTGGCAAATAGTATCCTCACAATGAATGGCAAAGAGTATCCCCGTAATGAATGGCAAAGAGTATCCTCGTAATGAATAGTGAAGAGTATCCTCGTAATAAATAGTGAAGAGTATCCTCAGAATGAATAGTGAAGAGTATCCTCGTAATAAATAGTGAAGAGTATCCTCATAATGAATAGTGAAGAGTATCCTCGTAATGATTAGTGAAGAGTATCCTCATAATGAATGGTGAAGAGTATCCTCATAATGAATGGTGAAGAGTATCCTCATAATGAATGGTGAAGAGTATGCTCATAATGAATAGTGAAGAGTATCATAATAGTGAATAGTATCCTCGTAATGAATGGCAAAGAGTATCCTCATAATGATTAGTGAAGAGTATCCTCATACTGAATAGTGAAGAGTATCCTCATAATGAATGGTGAAGAGTATCACCAATGAATAGTGAAGAGTATCTTCATAATGAATAGTGAAGAATATCATAATGAATAGTGAATAGTATCGTAATGAATGGCAAAGAGTATCCTCATAATGATTGGCGAAGAGTATCCTCAATGAATAGTGAAGAGTATCCTCATATTGAATAGTGAAGAGTATCCTCATAATGATTGGCGAAGAGTATCCTCAATGAATAGTGAAGAGTATCCTCATATTGAATGGTGAAGAGTATCCTCAATGAATAGTGAAGAGTATCCTCAATGAATAGTGAAGAGTATCCTCAATGAATAGTGAAGAGTATCCTCATAATGAATAGTGAAGAGTATCCTCGTAATGAATGGCAAAGAATATCCTCATAATGAATGGTGAAGAGTATCCTCATAATGATTGGTGAAGAGTTATTACAATTAAATCAATTGTTTAGATTGGCAGGATGAAGAGAAATAAGTACAATTCTGGCATATAGGTGAGTGGTATATTCTTTGTTTATACAGTATAATTATCTAAACAGTAAATTTTATTTGTAAAATATGTTGCAAAATTTGTTGTGCAGTTATGAGTTTAAAGAATGGTCAGATGATATGGCAGAATTGTAAGGAAATATTAATTATGACTTTATTGATTGTTCAAATTCCCAGGATGAAGAGAAATACAATTCTAGCATAGCTAGGTAAATAGAATACATAACAAAACAGTAATTATTGTCAGTAAATTATAATACATTACAAAATTTGTTGTACAGTGATGGTTTTTAGGATGGTCAGATCAAGATAATATGGCAGATTTGTAAAACATATAATTAAACAATTAACAGTTCATGATTGTATGTGAATGTTGATCTCCAGGATCAAACGTGTAAGGATGTGTTGCAAGGCAGTCACGAGTATATTCTCATGTTGTATGATAGTTTGCACTCTGTACTGATAAACAGGTGAATCAGGTATAGAGTCATTTTGCAACTAGATGCCAGTTAAGGAATCATGCCAGGAAGGTCTTGCATTTGCAATACTGTTGTTAGCTTGCAGCGTTAATTAAGCTATTATATTTTCCTACTATTTTTGAAATCTTGCATTTCAAATTATTGTTTTTGTAAGAATTATGGCCAAAAACACCTTTCAGTGTGTCCTGGTTTTGGTGTTGAAAACAGTCTGCATTTGTGAGGACAGTCTCACAGGAACTGTGAAGGACTGCTGTTGATGGCCAAAAGCACTGTCACTAACGTTGAAAAACCCTCGCCAAGTCTACTGGCGCTAATGATCAATAATCCAATAACCACCAATAATCCAGGATGATGAACAAGTTAAGTGCTTTAAGTGCAATTGACTTGCATCTGAAAGAGAAGAACCAATGTTAAAAAACACCATCACTGAAGTGTTCAAAGCACAAGGCAGGATGAAGATAAAATTTGACACGGGTAAGTGGTATATTTTTGGGTGGTGTCATACTAATACAGTACCCTACTTAACGTTTGATACTACATGTAACAATAAATATATATATTTCAATATTTGTTGTGCAGTCATGGTTTTGTGGGGTAGCCAGATGGCAGATTGTAAAAATTAAAATTGAACAGCATGATTCTGCAATAGTTTTTTTATTGGTTGTTTGTAAAGATGGCATGATGAAGGGAGACCTGATGATTCCGGTTGTACTACATGTAAAATTATACATACATGTACATGTACATTTCAAAATGTATTGCACACTGATCATGATGGTTTCATCATAATTGTGGTGGTCAAATTACAGATTTGCACATTAGCAGCTGTGAAATGAAAGGGAGTGTGTGGTGTTGGGATGTGGTACACTGCAATGCAAATTGTGAAATTTGTTGTCTAATGTTTTTGTATGCTTAGTGGATAGCAGGACCTGGTTGAAGAGAAACAGGAAGATTCTTAGTGTAAAGAGAAGATATTATACTGTAAATGGCCAAATTAGTGACACTGCTTGATTAAGCACCACTGCCTGAATAAGTGCTGCACTTGTACCCTGTAAAATGTAATAAGCACCACTGTCGAATATATGCAATGGCGGTAATTTGAGTACATATTATAAATAAGTCATATCCTGGTTTTAGTTTGTGATATAAAGAGGTACAATTGCATGAAAATGTTTGACAATAGAATGAATCTGACAACACTATGAATGGACTTTGAAGTTGAATTTATTTCATTGTTTGTACTTTTTTGTTGCATCATTAAACATTAAAATTGACATTAAATGAAATTGCAGAGCATTTGTAAAATCGACTTTCAAGTTGCTTTTAGCTTGTCATATGTATTTCTTGTGTATTAAAGTGACGGTTAACCAGAACTCGGTACGTTTGCAACTTGATTCTCTATTTTCTGATTTTGTTTTTATAGCTGTTTCGAAATAGATGCTGCTGCCAAATAAATGCCACTGCCCGATTTAGTGCTGCACTCCCAAGTACAGGTTTAAAATAAGGTGGCACTAACTCGGTCATTTACAGTAAGCGCATAAACTAGGCTGGGCTGATGATGAGATGCTCCGACGAAGGGCTTGCGCTCGAAACATCAGCTTTCTTCCAAATTTACAGCGCGGAAAATTGTTTTCGTCAACCCTCGGTTGATTTTATCATACGTCTTGCAAATGTTTATTTGATTTTATAGACGGATGGTGCCAGTTGGCCTAATACATATATATGCAAGTGTCGTGTAATGTTTCATTGTGAAATTTGTTGGCATTGTAAATAAATTATAATCTCACAAGATGAGCGACTTGTATGAACTACCACTTTATTGTGCAGTAATAAAAGTAGATTGACCTGTCAAGACACTTAAATGCTGTACCATCATTCCTAAATATGGCATGATTAGAAGTAGAGCTTCACTTTCATCCAAAACTGTTTATAATACTTGAAATAAGCTTTCCTTAGGTTACCAAAATGTAAGATTTTGTGTTTGTCAGTTTTTGTTGCTTCTAATCTGAACAACTGTTTATATTGTGCAGTTTTGGAAGATAAAGAAATATTTAATATTTGTAATAGCATTATGAATTTACCAATGTTGCTTACATTAAGGTTCCGTGGTCTGTGAAGTGACAGAAACTGAACTGTTAAAGTATTCACTTTCAGTTTCAAGTGCTCATGATGTCTGAACATAGTTATTTGATTCATTACACAATTTTCCATTCAGAAACTTGTAAACTGTTTCCATTAATTTATTAATTTCAGGTAAAACTAAAGATTTAGAAGCAACTACTTATGCTGCGTAAGTGATAAACTTACAAGTCTTCCGAGATTAAATTGTCACAGAAACTTATCTATCACTTCTAAAACGTTCAATATTCCAAAGATGATCAATTAAAGCACTTGCTAATTCTTTGCTGTCCCATGATCTGACTTTTGACTGCAAGATTGTTCAATATTCACTTTTTGTCTGAAATTTTTCTGTGACTTTGTGCTAGTTCATATTTTATAAAGTATATTACAGTACTTATGATCACAACGAGATGTCTTTTGATAGCGATCAGTTTCTACAGTTTGAATATTTTTTAGTTGATGTTCTTTCATTCAGGATGCCTAGCAGGAGTACGGGTCATTACCTATAATTATTTGGAAGTTGTGCTTTTGTGTCCCATTGGATTCCATATGGGACAGTATGTGCCCGGACAAATATTTTTTCAAAATCAACGGGGTACGGGACAGCAGGACTGACCCCCAGGCAGGGTTCTCCAGAAGGAACGGCAACTGGCGACTTTCTCTGTGTACTAAACTATATTACACCGACTACAAGTTTTATATATTTTTTTGGTATATCCAGTATAGACACAGAAGAATAAAAAGGTTTCATATTTTGTGAGGTGAACAAATATTTTGATTTTCAGTCTTGTAACTGGCATCATTTGTTTTCTGTAACTAAAACCAAACATACAAAACTGAGGTTGTTGCGATGCGCGACTTGACGAGCAGGATACCCGAGAAGAGACTGGGTTTGAAACTTTGATTTACCGCTTTGAACACTGGGTAACAAATATGGCGTCGATTTACGCAATGAAACGTGGAAACAACAGTATTTTAAATTACTAAGTATTCCTCCAAGAACATAAAACTTGTAGGTAGGACCAAATGAAATCCAAAGACACTTGAAAATGTATACAGTAGTGGTGATTGCAAAAACTGATGGATAAGAATATAATCCAAGTGACAAACCATTATTTCTGCAGTTCAGCAACTGTTCGTCTACAATAGCTTGTCAAAAGCTTGAGTTTAATGAGATATGTAGTGATTTTCAAGATGCCCTATTGCTTTGGCTTGAACTTCTCCCCCTACTTCAATTTTATCTCCTCCTACTATTCCTTATTTGGGAGAACCCTGCCAGGGTTGTGTTGGATTACATCTGGGCAGTACTGTATGTGGGACTGCAGAAAGATATAATAAATCATATATTAAGTTTGTTGAACAACTTCAATCATTTACACTATCATCACTGCCATGTTGTTTATTACTATAAACAAATTTCCAGCTTTGTTTTAACTCTCCATTAGAATATTTGTTATATCAGAAAATTTAATTTGCAATTCTTTCAAATTTAAGTTGCCAGCTATTCTTTTCTTATTTTGCATATTAATAGTGTAGTTCAGTTTTAGACAGCTGAGTATTCGCTTTTAACTTGGATATGACAACTTCAGGCCTCAGTGTTCAGGGCTCGAAATTAAAGAAAAAGCTAAGTCACCATTTTGCGACTAGTTTCGAAAATTTAGTTGCAAGTTCGAAAATTTCAGTCGCATTTTTTTAAAATTAAAAAAAAATTAAAAAATGTATTGAGCAATCCAGCAGTTTTGCAACAAAATCTGTGCACCTGCAATGCATGTTTATAAAGAAACCGCTGTGATGGTGTCTCACGGAGCGAATCGTGTTACGTAAAGATGCATGGAAATTGAGCAGGATTTTGCCCATATAATTATTTTCAAATGTCCACAACAAGTATTTCACAAAACTCAAAATTTTTATTTCTGTATTAATTTAGGCGAAAACTAGTGGCAAAGTAGCGATTGTTAAAGAAAGTTTAGTCGCGAAAGGAAAACATTTAGTCACAAATGCGACCATATCTGTTGCAATTTCGAGCCCTGGTGTTGGTTTGTGAACAGGAGCGAATAATAATAATTATGCCTGTTTCCACAGGTAGCCCAAGCTTTATATGTGAATAGAGAAGTATGAACGTTGTTTGGGTGTTGTGTTACAAGCGGGATGTTATTTAAGCCAACATAATTTATTAGTGATCGCCAATTTAAGTGAATGTATGGGAAATATGAATTGTGCTGTTTATTGCTCCAAAAAATAATATAATTCTCCAGTTACCTTTGCATACTTGTGTCATGATCATTCTTTATGATTCTGTGGCGTTTGGAGCCGATTTGGCCACAATTTGAGGTGCTGCGAGAAAAATTGAAACACAATGGAAAAATTTTTAAAGGTAGGAGACAAGTCCAAAACACAATCACACTCGGCCACTCGGTCACCAGAAATCAATTTTTTTCCCTAAATTCCTTCGAAATCCATGTTCTCTGATAAATTTCCAATGAAAGTAACTCATACCTGGCGTTTCGCCCCGATTCTATACGTACTAAATTTGCCAGTTTGTAAGCCCAACCACCAACCTGAATATTCGATCTCCAATCAGCCTGGATATGCTCTCAACTGTTGCTTGCAAAATTTGAACCGAGTGGAGAGGCCAGAGGAGACTTGCGAGCTCAATGACACCACATTGTCCATTGATTGGATATTGGCACAATGGTGAATGTCATCGAGGACTCAAATCCCTCATCTGGCCTCTCTGCTCGGTTCAGATTTTGCAAGCAACGGTTGAGATTATATCCGGGCTAATCGGAGATCAAATATTCAGGTTGGCAGTTGGGCTTACAAATCGGTGAATTTAGTACATATAGAATTGGGGCGAAAGGCCAGGTATGAGTTACTTTCGTTGGAAATGGGAGAACATGGATTTTGAATGACAAATTTTTTGCTTGACATTGTAAAATTACACACTTGTAAAGAGCAATTTTTCTATCTGCAATACTGTAAGACTGATTAATAGTAAACAAGACTCTCAACAATTGGCTTCACTTAATTATTGTGCCATGTGGTTTTCATTTTGTTGAAATGTTGTAGAACTGGCATAACCAATCAGGGGCATAGCTAGGGGAGGGTTCCAGGGGTTCTGGAACCCCCCCCCCCCCCTCTCGTGCCAAGGAACCTTCCCCCTTCTCCTATTTTTAACAGTGATATTATCCCAGCAAGAGTGTAATGGACTCTCTTGGCAACCAAGGCATCTTCTTATTTGTGTAGCGTAAACGCCAAAGTCTTGTACGTACGTAGTGTAAGGAGTTTAGACCAACCGCTTTCGTTGGAACCAATTTGGAATCCCCCCTCCTAGAAATCCTGGCTACTACCCTGCCAATGCATGAATGAAACGCTCGTACAATCATGCAACTTTGCAAAGCACTACTTTATGAAACAAAGTACACCCACTGTAAAATGCTCAGAGGAAACCAATGAAACAATATGGTGGCTGCTCAAATGTATTCAAGTTGCAGTGCAACTTGTGGAAGTTAATTAACAGAATTTTGTCTTAAACTAATGTCTCTGGAGGTTATAAGTATTAAAGAAAACAAAGCACAAGTTACTTACTGGAAGCCAGCCATGAAATTTTTATATTATTAATTTTTAATCTAATCAATTAATATAATGAAGTGGGCATTTAACCCTTTCCCTACTCAACCCCGATTTCAAATAAGGGAGTGTTCGATTGACCCTATTCTGGAATAGGAACATGCGGAATAACAACTTTAATTGACTCAATGAACTACTATTCCAAGATAGAAATATAAAAAAATAGCATCTTGGTTTATAAACTTGTCCCAGTTGTTAGTTCTATATAATTATTTCAATACTCCAAGAATCTAGACGGATCCTTGAGATTTTGTTCCCATTCCAGAATAGACAGAATAGAGTCAATCGAACGCACCCTTAAAATGTTCCTTGTTTCTTTAGGTAAACTATTCCAAAGTTTTGGCACAGCAACATGAAAAGACGGATCACCTAGCGCAGCTAGAGACCGGCAAGTGCTAATATTAAATTGCTAATTAATTAATATCAGCACCAGGAATCAACATTCTAGTTGTGATTCACAGCCAATTTTGGATTAAAA
Organism: Antipathozoanthus remengesaui; assembly: GCA_025434805.1. Taxonomy (NCBI): domain Eukaryota; kingdom Metazoa; phylum Cnidaria; class Anthozoa; order Zoantharia; family Parazoanthidae; genus Antipathozoanthus; species Antipathozoanthus remengesaui. The sequence continues at coordinate 9,694 of JANSTR010158817.1, forward strand.
GAAGCTTGGACCAAAGTTCTGCTAACTTTGAACATTCATGACTTGGTGTCCCCAGTAGGGAGTGAATTTGAAATACGAAACATATTTGGACTACATTAATTGTATTTATTTATTTAGCAGTCCAAACAAAGTCACCTGGGCCAGTTTTGACACATGAACATTGTAACCTAATAGACCTAGTACCTGTACATAGTGTAACATAACCCTCAAATGATCAAGTCTTTTGGCCAATTATGTGGTCAAGGGGGAGGGGAGGGGGGTTCCCCCATGATTTTCAATATGCCTCATCTGTTCATTATGAAATTTGGCAGAATTGTTAATTGGGCTAACAGCATTCAATTAAGGCTGGTCATGTGGCCATCTGACTGTTGCCATAGTTACCAGAATGGATAAAGGCTGCTATATTGCAAAGTTTTACGAATATAGAAAAACACCAAAAACAGTAAAATATTGTTTTCTTATGTTTCAGCTACAAAATACTATATTCAATGCTAATAGCTTCATATTAACACA
>JANSTR010158828.1:5340-17502 GCA_025434805.1 Antipathozoanthus remengesaui
CATACAAGAAGATAATGTTTTGGGGATGTTTATCAAACGAAAAATACGAATCGAAGGTCACTTCAAGGTCTATTGTACACGCTTAGAAAATCATTCTTACACTGCCCTCCTAACACACGGATGTGCGTAATATTGGCTGTTTGCGACCTTTCGTTGGTGCATAGCGAGACTGGAGATGTAAGTGCTGCCCATGCTGGGGAAGCCATAGAAACTATAATTATAACTATTTTGATAACAATAACAATGTTAAAAATGTTTATCAATTCAATACACTGCGGTACTCACTTCCGCTAAAAAAAGATAACATTTCACTGGAAACTAAGTTTTCTATATAAATTCCAATTAACGGCGTGGGAGAATACCGTGAATGAAGTGCGGCCCGCTCTTTTGTGTAGAAGGAAATGGGAATTAACTTCCTTGTTCATGAATTTATTGCACTTCTAATTTGAAGTAGGTTAGAAAATATATCTGTGGGTATTAACATTGTTAGAGGATACTTCCAGGGTAGTTGTGGAGGCACGTTGCTCCGGAATATATTTAGGTTATCGGAAATTGTTTATCACACCTCAGGTTGATTAAAGAGGATTTGGCTCTTCCAGGTTATCGGAAATTATTTATAACGCTTCCGCGGAATTTACAATCCTGAAATGATTTTATGTTAATTAATGAGGATTTGGTTCTTCCTCTTGTTGGTTCGTCCCTTTACTGATGTTAGTACCTTTATACCTTGAAACAACAGAGAACCTGCTATTCAGTTGTAGGCTACTGAATTTATCTGAGAAAAAAATAAAACAGATACACGTTGAAATAAAACATTCAGCTAACTTGTTGTGTTGTTTAATGATAAAATAATAGACGTTGGTAGCTTCTAGAGACACTGAGTTCGTCGTCGTCACCTAAGTTAAGAGAAGACAACTGACGTACGGATCACGAAATAACAACGCTTTCATTTCAATCATTTTAGGCAATTTAAGATTGCTTTCCATATATTTGCGAGGTTTGCGTTAATGAACAAACTGTTTAAGATAGATCGCAAACTGATTGCGATACCAATATTTCCATATTATCCCGATATGGCTGGTTGGTTTGGGATCATTGGCGACACAGTCCGAAACAAAGAACACAATATGAGAAAAAATCATATAATACCAAATCCTAAATATTAAATATTGAGTATACAATATAATATTGGAAAAGAGTGAAAGAACTGTACACAAAATGATAGAAAAAATGCCTAAGTGAAGAAGTAGATAAAATGTTGTTCACTTTTTTATGTTTCTTTCAAAAAAATTCAAATGGATTTAATCGATAGTTAAAAATTAGTTGGCCTCTTTTTGTTTTGCAGAGGGGAATATTAGGTGAGTTTCTTTTCTCAGCTGAAGATTTATCCGCGTTTGATGAATTTAGAGGACAGATACTCGGGTGTCAAGCTATTCGTGCATTTCTTTGCCAGAATAACACGGCGACAATATAGTTGTGATTTCACTGGTATATAAACTACTTCAAATTCTTCAGAATCGGGCTGACATGAGTGATGGTATTTATAACGTCCCACCACTAACGATGCAAGCAGAAAAGTTCTACGCCGATTGTAAGTTTTTTAAGTTCGTCTGGTGGTTGTGAGGTTGGAATATACCAATGACAATAAATGTTTGAAAAAAACCCCAGAACATTAATAACTGTGATAAGAAGTAGTGGTCGAAGGCGCGCTTGATCCACCTGATTTGTAACTGTGATTTGATAGACATACAAGAAGATAATGTTTTGGGGATGTTTATCAAACGAAAAATACGAATCGAAGGTCACTTCAAGGTCTATTGTAGAAAGCACAGCCCAGGTACATGCAACAGCATTTTCCATCGAGGAAAGTGTGAGCTCTGGCATTTCTTAAGTTACTATATTAGTTTCAAAGAAAATTAGTCTTGTCTACTGAAGTGGGGTTTAGGAAAATGAAATCGTTAAAGCACCAGCTGCGCATGCCAGTGAGATCGAGATTTGTCTTGTCGCAGCACGTATGAGAGTTATTGAAAAGAAAAGAGAGAAAGTGTTTCGCATTATCAACATAGATGATAGACAATTGCATGCTAGAAGGCTTCTGGGCTTGAAAGACTGGCAACGCGCTAAATTCAAGTTATTCTAATTCTAAGTTTACAAGCTGAGTTTAAGGCAACTCACATTTGATTTATCTTGAGTTAACAGCACGAAATCCGAAAATACTAATATTAGGCGATTTAAAGTTGTCCAAGTTTATGTGAAGATATCACCTATGAGAACCAAACACATTTAAAAAGATAGTCAGTCACGCACGAAGATTGCACGTACTGTAAGCTGATAAGGATAATCAAGAATTTCAGTTACACGCTTCATTTGAAAGAAGCAAGGCTGAAATTTGCCCAATAATTAAGAACAGGCTTAGAAGAACTAACAGTCTAAAATTTTGGTCACACATTTCTGTACAGTTGGCCTTTTTATTGTTCCAGGAAACTAATTTACTGATTAGAAACAACAGGAAATAATCAAATAGGAACAATTCTAAACTGAATAATTTGAGGGGGAATCGACAAAAAATTAAGAACAGCCCGGCCTCAGCATAAAGTTGCTGCTTCTTATAAAAAAATGCGTGTATAGCGAGTATCATGCTATAATGTTGTCAAAGAGTTTACATGGAAAGAATTGCCTGTGAGTTCGTTAGTATGGACCGGTCTTTAACATGTTCAGTTTATACTTCACAAAAGCAGCATAAAATGACTCAGAGCCAGTGGCAAAATGCGATTATTTAGCAAGTAAGAAATCTGCCGGAACGAATTAGTGAAGGACAAAAGTAAGGATAATCGAAACTAATGAGATGGACTCGGTAGACTCATCTATATGTTTTGAAAAAGGGGAATTACATAGTTACTGAATAACTGCAGTCTCAGTAGAGAGGGGGACATTGAAGAATAGATTCACACACAGAAACCGCAAGAAACACAGCTGTAACTACTTTACACTGTAAAACGGAACCAATCTGTCTTTATTGTCTATATATTCTGATACTGTTTATATCAGCAGCTGTATTAAACGAAGTGTCTTGTTAAATCAATACCACTTTCATTTTATATAGCTACATAGTATCAACTTGAACTAAGATGTTTAGTAACAATCACAAATCGCAACGGTGGAAACTTTCGTTTGAACACCGAATGATCTTAAAATCTTAAACAGCGTGAAACCACAAATTGAATAGTGGCGACAGACAAATTTGACCTTTTTGAACATTTGTTTGATATAAAGATAGTGTTTGAAAGGCTATTTGACAAGATTAAAGAGATTCAATCTTGCATGCATGTGGGTCAAGTTGATCAGGTCACAGATCACCTGACCTGATAACACAGAAAGTCAGTACATCACTGAGACTATTATCACTTCTAATTCGCGCATTTATGACTTGATGAATAACATGGAGACTTCACTGACCAAGCTGTTACAAGTTCTGATAATCTCTTTAAACTACTCGTCAATGATGAACTATCAATGGAGTATTGGAACTAAACTTCAGTGTTTTGTATGCTCCTTCGTTGGAACGGCCATCTTCACCCAAGGCTAGCAACTGGACAGTACTATGTTTTATTAAGAGCCGAACGTTATTTTAGTTCGATGCAGAGGGAAAAGGGGTGGTAGGTCGTAGAACTTTAGAAAATGCTCAAAGCATTCTTTCTAACTCTTTCTCTTATCAGTATATAACTTAAAGCGTATCCGGCTTCGAATGACCCTACCCTCTCTGTAGTAAAAATAATACATATTGGCTGGTCCCAAATTTCAAAGTTCAGGCTTGCATTTATAAGAATGCTTCTTATCTCAACAAAGGGTGTAGGCCAATTGCATGAGAAGAATGAATGAATGACATAAAAACGTTTCGTTTTCGGGTATTCAATTAATACACACGCGGACTGTTTTCTTCGTACAGACTCCCTCAACACTCAAAAATTTCTTACTTCTTGGATTCAATTAACTTCAGTTCCAGCACCAGCTACATCATAAAAATATAGCTGAACCAAACAAGAAAAAAAGGACTAAGAGTTTCGCATATATAGACACAGATATAAAGAGTAAGAGTTGACCTGGAATTAGTATAATATGAGAGAAATGCATTATGAATTCCGTCAGCCATAAATAATGTGCAATGTTAGCAAAAACACTTAGCGCCCATGCTCGTCTTGCTCTAGCATTCGCACTGAGCACTCAAATGCTAGCGAGTTTCTGAAATAAATTGCCGATGCTGAGCACTGTGTTCCTGCTGCTTTCAATCAACTAAAAGAGAAAAATTTAATGACTCGTAGTCACAGTTTATTTTGAATTTAGGTTTTCTAGGAGACTAACACTGAATTGTAGTAGTTTATGGCTTTTTTTTTATCTTAACGGTTTTCCTTAGCAATTCGTTTTGAATTTGTTGTATAATTTTATCATCGCTATATTCTTGAAAATTAGCTCCATTAGCTAATTAATTTAAGGTAGTATTTTTTATCGGGCTACAAAGGAGTGGAGGGGGGGAGGGGGGGGGGAGTACTTATCCGGAGTACTTCATTGTAAAGTAATAGTGTACTGTAAATGATTTATTTGAGGGTTCTGAGGACGTTTAATAGACAAGAGACGTCTATTGGAAAGAGTCGTTTATGTTTTGCAATCGATAGTTTATACTTTTTAATAAACGCCTTTCAGTCTAGTCAACAAAACTGCTTGCGATTAATGCAGTTTACCAGAATAGTGTCAAGCAATTGTTGCAGCAGGCTGCAAGTAGTCAGGAAAAGTGAAACGTTTTTCACTTTCAAGCTTGTTTTTGTGCGTTATATCAGATGTGTCAAATTAAAATTGGAATGATTTAGGGGAGTTTATTATATAATGGCCGTTTAATAAAGAGGGGCATCCAACTGAAAATCCTGCCTTGACCTGGGCATCTATTTAATACGAACCATTTAGTAGACAATGATCGTTAAATATAATTATCTGCAAACAAAGTTTGTTCTACCATGTTCTCCTTGGAACGGAATTGTCGTTCACATGCATTGAACTCCAGTGAGTGACGGCAGTGGAACGAGATATAGCGTTAACAACAAGGACAAACTCTCCCGAGGATTTCCAGGATAAAACAAATTTAGAAAACCCCGATACAGTATCTGCTAGGGGCTACATTGCGAGTTTTATACGCTCAAAATACAAATTTTAATGATGCTGTGGTTTATTAAAAAGCTTTATCATGTAGTTTAGATGTGTTAGAAACTTGCTTTATACGGAGCGGCTCTCTTACTAGGGACGGGGAAGGGAGGGTAATACATTCGGCGTCAGCTCTAAACATGAACAAGTCACAGATATTCAGCCAGGGTAGGTCAGCATTTGAATTATGTTAGTATGAAAAGAAGTATAATTATGAACAATACTTGCTCTGCTTGAGTGCGAAATTGCACTAGACAGGGCCATATTTTTGCTATTATCTCCGACAAAAACATGTTAATGACCTACTCTCACTTTTATCCCAGGGTATTTAATGGTAATTTGTGACTTGGTAAAGAGATTGAACATGTTCAATTCACTGACCAGTCTGTTATCTTTCCTAACATTTGTTTTGTTCCACTGATATAGTTATACCAGATAAACAAACTCTGTAATTCATGATTTGAGCCAGCCTGAGGTTGTTATACCAAAACGAGGGGCTCCGTAATGACGAATAGAGCTAGTAAGTTGTATCAAACTGAACAGTATTCCAGGTAATAAACACGTAAGCTAATTGTACCAAATTGAACCGATCTGTTATCAGGACCTTTGCTTGCTACACCTAAACAAGAGGCGCTGTAATCAATATTTGAGCTATCTTTACTTAGTGGAAATATTTTAACATCTTAAACATCTTAGCATACCATTCCATTTATTACAAGCTCTAATCCAAAGTTGTCCATTCTGAAATAACTCCAGGCACAGTTATCTTAAAAGTGAATCTTGAAACGCTCCGGAATGCTTCCTTCCTGCAACAAATTCATTCTGATGGTTGCACGGAAAGCTGGGGCATTCCAGGGCAATGGGCCAAAACTCATCTAACAGCTGAGACCGTCACTGCTTTAAAGATAGAAAGACTTTAATGTATATTTCTCATTAGTTCAAACCTATTAATTCTAGTTTCAACCTAATTTGTGTTCTCAGTGTGTTTTTAAAATAGTCTGCCAGTCCAAAGTTAAAAGTTTTTAAACATAAGTGAGAGAGGTCACTGATTGACGAGGGCATAGTTTGTCTATATTTAGTACTGAAGTTCGACAGCGCTTTTGAAACATGTCGGAAATTCAACGAAGAGCCATGCCACTAAGTTTGAAATATGTTTGTAAGTTATGTATGGCAGCAAGACGTTTGATTTTTAAAAACATCTTATATTCTTTTATTCGGTAAAACAGTCTGTATGTTTTAAATCTATCAGCTATACAGTATACCAATCTCTATGATGGGTCACAAATATTTCACTGCTTATTTTGACTGCTTTATCGCCAATATTCGCTAATCAAACATTTCGCGGTAGCAAATATTCTACGTTCTGTACACGTGTTTCTACAACATTCAATTAAGAGCAATTAATGTCGAGAGAGAGATGCTTTCAACTGAGTGCGGCTCGTTCAGAGCTTGACAAGGGTATTTCCGTACCTGTGACGATAAATTTCACGAATCAGTTGTGGAGAAAAATGATATTGCAAGAATCGTTTTTCGGATATTCCCTTTGTTGTGAAATCAGTTAACGACCAAGAATAACTGTGTAAGACAATGAATTGTCATTAAATCACATAGTAGGGATGAATCTTATGAGTGTAATGCTACATGGTAATCCATTTCTGTGCAAATGTCAACAACTGACGAACCCAAGTGGGAGCTTGACAACTTGCGCGCGATCGCGAACGTTTTGACGGGGCGCACGCGTGGCACCGGTTGAGTGAAATTCCACGTAAACGAATGTTGGTACATGGTTGGTCCTTTCAGTGTTATTGAAACAACTCAGAACCCGCAATCGAATTATTCGATAATTTAGTGGAACAGATCATGTTTAAAATAGACCAATGTTCAAAACGGAAGTATCCCCATTTCGGATTAATGTAAGAGATTTGTAATTTCCATACGAATGAGTTTCTAGGCATAGAAAGTTCACGGCTTTACGCGTTTGGAGCTGAACTTAAAACAATTTACACTAGATCGACATTGAGTAAGCAGCACCGAAAATACTAAAGTACTACCAAGTTTAATAGGGGGCGAACAATCAGATCAGAGTTAGTGTCAAACTCCGATTATTTAACAATTAACGAATCGGCCGGCATGAATTAGTGAAGATGTAAAGATCAAAACATATGAGATGGACTCGGTAGACTCATCTGCATGTTTTTGCAAAGGGGAACTGCAGTTACTGAATAATTGCAGTCACAGTGCAAAGAGGGAGCATTGAAGATCACACACACAGAAACCTCAAGAAAACACAGCAAAAGCGTTAATGATATTAAATACAGTAACCACATTGAAAAACGGAACCAATCTGTCTTTATTGCCTATATATTGTAGCGAGCAGTTACTTACGGTAGCAGACTTCCGGTTGGTCACCACCCCTCCCCCTAGTTCAATTTTGTCAAGTAGTTTTACTGGTTATTTTCGCACGTGAAGAATAAACATGGCGGCTTTTGAGAGGTTGTGTTTTTCTGTTGTCCGTTATTTTCTCTTCACGGTTCCATCCCTATGGAGCCACTACAATATTGTGATATTGTTTATATCAGCAGCTGTAACAAACTGTCTTGTTAAATTAATACGGTTTTCATTTTACAGCCAGCGCTACCAAACAAAACATACCGCATGGTCCCGAATCCAAAAGTATCACAAACCACACTTTAAAATAACTGACAGGAAAGGGAGAGAAACCACAAATTGAATTGTTTCCCTTCAAAGTTCTGTTAGAGATAGTAATCTCCTCGGAAACAGCATCAGTTAGGTGACGACAGACAAATTTTTCAAAAAACGTTTGAAACACTTTGTCACTTTATATCTGAGACTCGTGCCCAGTCGTTTTAAAATGGAGCGCGAAGGGAACGCTGAACGCGAAAGGGAAATCTGCCAGTCGTCTTTCTCTTTCCTTTCTTTCCCACAATTCCTCTCGCGTCTTATTTTCCCTCGCCGACGACTGGGTACGAGTCAGTGATAAGATAAAAACGGCTATTTGATAAGTGATTAAACGTTAGAAACTTGTTTGCTTTACTCAGCGGCTGTCCGTTACTACAGACAGTAGCAGGGAGGTAAACAGCTCTAGTTACATCAACACGTCACAGATATTTACACTGTAAAGCACTCGAATTTTCTAATATTTTATATTTTTCTTTCTTAAAAGAAAGTATTCCAATTAAAGGGCACATCCCACGTACATTTCCTCTCTTACCAGTAATTGAATTCAGTAATTACCGGGTGCTATTTTATAGATATTGGAATACAGTATTTATTTATTTATTGATTGATAACTTACTGGTTGTCGATTATTTAGCCCCAATAATAACCGTATAATAAGAAATTTTGCAATGACGGGCAAAAATATTATAATCTCAGCACCTATTTTAATTTACACCATTATTCATCGGAACAACTCGTTGGTGCATTACATGACATATGCGTACACGCGTGTTCTGATGATCAATTGTTATTAAATGATGATAACTAGGGCACTAAAGAAACCTGTTTTGTAGAACAATGCACTTTCACGTTCATTTGAAACTACCTCACTCCGTAGTTTTAGATAAAAGTGTTTCATTCTATTGAACAAACACGGCGACTTGAGACAAAATTGCTACTGCAACTTTGGGCAGATAAGAGCGTACAGGAACAACTATCTTCATCGGGAAGAAAGAAACCATTATGGGACAATTTGTCTCAAGAAATGAAGAACGCGGGGTTTGACCGCACTGGAACGCAGAGCAAAACGAGAATCCACAACCTCGCACAGAGATACAAAAAGGAAAAGAGGCAGGTGAGCCAAACGGGACAGCAACGTTCGGGCTGGACGTTCTTTGAAGACTTTGACCTTGTTCTTGGGTGTAAACCAAGCGCAGAACCATCCGTAATGTTGGAGTCAACCAAAGGTCTCATTTTCAAAGAAGCCGGAGGTGATACTGGCATGTTGGAAGATGACGAATATGCCGAAATTCCAGAAGTCCCAGAAGATCTGCTGACAGAAGCCGAATTTGTTCCAAACAGTACCAGCGTCGACAAGGCTCCTGGCCCAAGTGCGGTACCATGCCCAGAGAAACCAATCGGAAGGGTGGGAAAGGCACAGCGGGGGAGAAGTTAGAAGGGTTCATGAATCAGATGTTAGTAATGCAGGAGGAATCGGAGAAGCGGTTCTATGAAGCTGAAAGGCGCCGGGAGGAGCATGAGGCTAAACAAGAAGAAAAGCGTCAAAAATTCGAAGCGGATCAAGACACAAAGCGAAAAGATTTTCTTCTAAAAGTTTTGTAGACTCTCACAAAACCAAATGCTAACTGAAGCGTAATAAACATGGAAATGGTCATGAACTCTACTCGTTCTGTTTCAGTGGGCAGCGTGAAAACAATAAACGGATGACGATCAAATTAGATAATTTATTGAAAACACTAAAGCAAATTGTAAGAGCATTGGGTTTTATTGTGTAACATACAAGGAGTAGGCTGAAGCTTGGATTTTGACCAGATTACGTTTTTATTCTTCAGTTCAAATCAGTATAATTAATTACTTTGGTATTGAACTAAATGATTTTTTAATCATTACATAAAATAATGATTAAAGTTACACATGATCAGTTGCAATTGCAAAATTGGATGAATCAGTAAAGCGTTACAGGGAGCAACATCTCTTAAGGCCCTCTTATATTCTCCAATATTTAACAATATCCATGTGCATCGAATTTAGCGCCGATTTTATAATTTATGAATTTACCGAGCCGTTTAGCATAATTACTTGTAATCACTGGTCTATGTGTAACCAGAAAAACCGCGGTAACTGAAATCCCAAGAGAAAGCCAACGCGCTGTTATTTATCATGGTAATTCGCTTTCTAAGAGCATGTGTAACCTCAGCTTAATATCATGTGAATGCCATGTCGATATCGAAGCCAATACAAATGTTCTCAAGCTGTTATCACACATAAACCTGATATTTTGCTCTTTGTAGTTCCAAAAAAAATCCCGTGGCCTGTAAAAAAATGAATTAAGGAAGTTTCTCATCAGGACTTCTTTCAAAACTTCTACCACTTACAATTTTTGTTTATTATTTCGTCACGTTGTATTATAGCACAGTATTTTAAAAACAACAAATTGCGTTAAAAATTGAAGCGGTAGGCAAAAATGAAGCGGGCGGGGACGAGAAACAGTTTTAATTGGTCAAAAAAACACAGTATGTGTAGATGGAACAGCTCAAAACAAAACAACCAAGGTCCGGATAACCGCAGTTTGGCTGTACTGCTTCGGTAAGAGCCACAAAATAACACATGTATTAAGACAACAATTAAAGACTGTCTCTAATGACATTACGAATTCTGTTAGTAACACCAGCCAGGCGATACTGAATGCATCTTGCACCGTTATCTCCGTCATTGCCACTGGCATTATCATCAGAACTTGGCCCCCAATCTTCATTAAATGCCTCCCCATGCGTTTCACAGATGTTATGAAGCGTGCAGAAAGCTCCAACAGTTGTTGGTACTCTGCATATGGCAACATCTAATCTCTTCCGTAAGCACCTCCAGCGCCCCTTCAGCCTTCCATAAGCGTTTTTTACAACCATCCGGGTGCTGCTGAGTTTGTAATTGAACCGTCGCTGACTCGGTGTGAGGTTTCCATTGTTGGGGTAGGGTTTCATCAACCATTGCAGTAGGAGATACGCTGCATCCCCCACGATTTGTACTGGAACACTTGTGCCATTAATGAACCGCGCCATTTGTGGCGGAAACAGAGTTTGTGATTGGCCACGAACAAAGAGGGAGGAATTGGCAAATACTCTTGCATCATGCACCCGTCCAGGCCATCCAACACAAATATCCGTAAAACAATAATCATGGTCCACAACTGCCTGTAGAATGATGGAATGCCATCCTTTTCTGTTATAGTAATCTTCAGGATATTCATTCGGGGCTGTAATTGGTACATGGCAACCACCAACTGCACCCCCTACTTGAGGGAATCCGCTTATATCTCTAAAGCCATCAATTACCTGTTGAAGGCGTCGCCCAGAAGGAATCGTGATATACTCAGGCATTAAAACATGAACGATGACTTGGCACACCTCATGAACTATCTCATAAACAGTTGAGCGTCCACAGGCAAAAATATGGCTGAGGGTTCGGTACTCAATGTTAGTTGCTAATCGCCAAAAAGCAACTGCTACTCTCCGATCTACTGGAATAGCTCTTCTTAACCTCGTATCATTACGTCTTATGAACGGGCTGATCTCTCTACAGATGTAGTCAAAGGTTTCTTTGGACATTCTCAAGTTTTCTCGCCAGTCATTTTCTGTCCATTCACTATTGACGATATTGTTCCACCAGTCAGCTGAGCGATGTCTAGCCCAAACGGTGCGGAAACTGAACATCTTGTAAGTGCCACCAGAACAACTGCAACCATGACGAAGTCGTTTCTCTTTCTCAACTGAAAGGACCTTATTCTTGCCATATGGCGTCGCCGTCTCCTTACGATACTTACTCGTTGATCTCGTCGACGAACATTGATTGTTGTGATATAAAACGTACCCACCAGCAAAATCAGCAAAAACAATTTCCACGATAAAGTGATTTCTACAATCACAGTATATGTAGCAAATTTTGTGTTGGTCTATACATAAACGCTATGTTTGTCACAAGAAATGTAAACGGACATTCATCAAACATGTTTACACTAAACTTGCTAACACCAAACTCAATCACTTTGAACTTGTTTAATGCAAAGTCTATACACGGCTATAGACACAAACAAAAAAAACGTTTCGAAGAGATTTATCAAAATATGAAATTTGATTGGAAATTAATATATCGAATACCCTTCCTGTCTACAATGGACACAAAAACACGCCAGTTTCAATATAAAATACTAAACCGAATCCTGTATACAAACAAGATGTTCTTCAAGCTGAATATCACCAATACTCAATATTGTACTTT